>JACBKR010005065.1:0-20268 GCA_014218235.1 Colocasia esculenta
GTAGGCATTCTCACGAGCAAAACGTAATTAATTTCGTATGTAGATTGTTCCAAACCTCAGGAACAAAAGCCCTCTTGTCTCATGTTTTTCGTCAACCCCATATTTTGTTCTATATTTTTGAAGTCCTGCAACTAGCATGACCCCGGACCTTCATCTTAATTCTAGATCTCCATGTGTACTTGATACCATGCTACGAGATTTTACTGGTGATATTGATCGACATCAGGAATCTTTTGCCTCTAAAAGCCCTAATTTTTGTCCATCCTACTGCTCGAATTAAGTCATTTATCTCTACTGTACACGGTTCCATGATCTTCATAAATAACTTGATTGAATCATGCCGAGACCATGTTCACTTTTAAATTCCTATTTACTGTGAATGCTATTGCATGTCTAGAGTCGATTAAAACTAGTTTCATGAATTTTCATCGTCTATGCGATTTGTTCTAAATTTCTAAACAAACCTGTGTCAAAATATAGAAACATGGACCGCAATATATCCAATGCACTGTCCTTTTCCCGCTCGGACTCAGGCGCAGGACCTAAGAACGCGACGGCCCGATAGGCCGCGTTCTCAGGGTCCGTCGCGACACAGTACCTGTCGCGTTCTGAACGCGACAGGTCACACCGTCGCGTTCTGGCTACCTGACCTGTAACGTCGCGCATTTTTCGGATCCCCGGGATCCAGGTTTAGCGAGTTTGGTGGCCAATGTGTGGCCCATTAGCTTGTGTTTCAGGTGGTTTGCGCGCATTGTGAGGTGGTGGGCCGGCCATTGGGCCCAAGCGCTCAAAGGTTTTCTGCCTATGAACGCGACAGGGGCATGCATCGCGTTCTGAACATGACAGCCCTGGGGGTCGCATTCCTGTTGCCGCGTTGAGCGTCGACGTCTGCATGCGCGCCAAGTGTCGTGTGCCGGGTGGCCTGCTGACGTCAGGAGTAAGAAGGTCGTCTCCGCGTTAAGGTCGCAACGTAGGGCTGCGTCGCGTTTCCAACCGCTGTGTTGTTTTTAAGAACCCCGGCCGAACAGAGCTTCCACAGGCTCTGCTCGACCAGGGGGAGCTGCTGCGAGTTCTTTCGGGCAGCTCGAGGTGCAGGAGGTGATGATCAGAACATCCCCCTGTAATTATAATTAATTACATATTTATTTTGGTGATTAACAAAACAATATCAAAGTCTTCTAAACATGCTTTTTATGAGTCTTAAGCACAGGAAATAAACAAGGAAAATCAAGCACATTTAGTAAGTACTAAATACTTCTGTCAATAAGCCAGGTAAGTGCATTTCTCTAAGTCCATATCGATTTCTGTTGAACATCATAACGATTCTTATAAGACTGAAAAATCATGTTGTTTCAAACAAGTCGATCCATATCGATTCTATAAGTCATCGCAACGATTTCTTAGAAAGCGTAACGACTTGCTTGTCATATCGATTCTATAAGTCATCGCAACGATTTCTTTAGAAAGCATAACGACTTGCTTGTCATATCGATTCTATAAGTCATCGCAACGATTTCTTCAGAAAGCGTAACGACTTGCTCGCCGTAACGATTCTATAAGTTATTATAACGATTTCTTTAGAACTCGCAACGACTTGCTTGTTGTAACGATTCTATAAGTTATCATAACGATTTCTTCAGAACTCGCAACGACTTGCTTGTTGTAACGATTCTATAAGTATCATAACGATTTAACGATTCTATAAGTGCTCATATCGATTTGATTTCTATAACGATTTGTTAAGTAATCATAACGATTCCTTCAGAACTCGCAACGACTTGTTCGCCGTAACGATTCTATAAGTGCTCATATCGATTTGCTTTGTATAACGATTTGTTAAGTAATCATAACGATTTCTTCAGAACTCGCAACGACTTGTTCGCCGTAACGATTCTATAAGTGCTCATATCGATTTGCTTTGTATAACGATTTGTTAAGTAATCATAACGATTTCTTCAGAACTCGCAACGACTTGTTCGCCGTAACGATTCTATAAGTGCTCATATCGATTTGCTTTGTATAACGATTTGTTAAGTGTTTCACAACGATTTCTTCTGTCTCATAACGACTTGGTCAACCTGACTTATTCATAATGATTTCATAAGTCATATAGATAACATCTTTATAGTTATATCGACTTGATATTTAAAACGTTGAATTGTCAAAGTCTTCTCTTATCTGTCTGACTGATGTGCATTTAATGAAGACAGAACGTATCTACTGCATGCATGCAGATGATATCTTTTCATTATCATGCATACTCTATCAACATCTTTTAGATCAATCTATTTGGCATTGCCATTTTGGTGAAAACTCATGTCAACGTTTACTGACAACAAGAGACAGCCTAGCTGTCTACTTTTCTAGCATTTAATGTGTGCAGGGTCCTAAAGATGTTCTGTCATACAACGTTGGACCATACTGACGCCAGAAGACATTATTTCTTTGCGTGCTCAAATGGATAAAAGATTGTTGAAGCTCCCAACTGTCAAGCAGTCTAACGTCTACCCATCTAAGAGACAACGGTTACTTCAACGGACGGATTTCAAATAAAGATATAAATTCAAGACAGAAGACAAGATCAACAATCAACGAAGTAGAGAACACTCCTTGAAGCAATTCAAATCTTCTGCGAGAATCCTAAGAGCCAAGAAAATCTCCTTCTCGTGTTGCTCTTTGCTCTCCACTCTGTAGTGAAAATCTTGAGAGAGCTTGTGTAGTATGAGAGTGTGCTTAGCTTAGAATCTTTGCTCTCAGCACTAGTGCTTCAGATCCTTGCTTGTTTAAAAGCTTGATCTAGGGGCTTGAATTCTTTCCCTTGCTTGTTCTTCCCCTTCGTGTGTGAAGGAAGACCTGGTGGTATCCAGGGTGTTGTTTCCCTTCGGTTGTGAAGGAAGACTGGTGGGGTATCCAGGGTGGTGTAATTCCCTTCGTGTGAAGGAAGACCAGCTGAGCTAGGTGTTGTTGCGTCCTTAGGGGACTGTACCCTAGTTAGTGAAATCCTCAGTTGTTGCTCAGGGACTGGACGTAGGACTCCTAAGGAAAGGAGGTCCGAACCAGGATAATCCTTGTGTTGTGTGATTATCTTCTTTGTGTGTTTGATTCTTAAACTAACAGTCACTAACCTCCTTCGAAGATCGTTTGTGTGAATGTTTTGAATTACATGTATTCTAGAGTAATTTTTTAAGACCATTCACCCCCCCCCCCCCTCTGGGCTCGTCAACTGGGCAACAAGTGGTATCAGAGCGAGTCTCTTCGACAAAGAAAGGATCCAACGATCTGAAGAGTAAAGATCCATTGTCACGTCCCGAGAATTACGCAGTGGATATTATTGATTAATTAAGTCGATATCCCGATACGTGGACAGTCGGCAAATAAGCCTCTAGCTAGCACGCACTAAATGTGTATCAACACAACATCATAATAGGGCCCAAATATTGAACTCAATAAATACTGTATTCAATTCAACTCAACTTATAAAAATTGGAAACTAGTACAAGACTGAGACTCAAATAAAAAGGAAAGTACATTTACCCCTCACTTCCTACTACAGGTTCTAACTCTCAAAATAAACTACGATAACTAGACTCATAATTGGGACGCTCATCACTCGGATGCATCCCATCCTCGACTTGCTCTTCCTCTTGAACTTCATAGTCACCTAGATTGGGAAAAGGTAGGGGATGAGCAAACTAGCCCAGTAGGATTTATATCTCAATGTGCGGGCAATGATATAAGTGATTAACATTTTAGAACTAGGCAAGTACGATGAATGATATGCACGTACAAACAAAAACTCATTAAAACATGATATATAAAACAAGCTGGATAGAGTGAACAAGATAGAATAAGATTTTTGAACAAGGTGCCAAGAAAGAACTAGCAATAGATCACTTTGCACAAGCACGCAAGATTTCACTTGATGTCAATAGTTTTCAAGAAAGCAAGATATCACTAGTTGCAATAAATGCAGGATGACCATATCACGTAAGCAAACAAGCAAGATTGCACAAGCACGTTCAAGTAACACTAATCAGGCACGTAGACACCAATGTACACCAAGAAAAGATCCATCAAGAATGTACACCAGGACACGTGTATGGGTTATGTATCTAACATTCAACAAGCAAGAAAGTACTCCCAGCGCAGATGCAACGCCAGTAATCATTATACCCCATGGTTAACAGTATATTTATGACTCGCCGTCATTGGGGCTAGACTGGAGCCTTGGACACACTCCGTGCCCTGTCAGCCATCTCATGTAAAATTTTAAATGTAGATACCCACAGTCATAAATAATGCCCAATGAGAGTTTCAAAAAGTAAGGTGTAATGTCATGTTCATGATGATGATGAGAAGAAATAAATAAATTGAACATGATTCCATGAGGACAATAGTCAAGAGATAAATTCGGCAGTTGAAAGATAGATTTACAATTTAGTTCAATCTTTACATTAATGGCTTTAGTCTAGATGGCAATTCACACTCACGAGAACAAGAAGAGAAGGAAGTGCACGCCCTAGGTGTATAAGTGGTAGAGATGCACATGTGTAAATTCACAATCCGTCGGTCTCAAACTCTCAGAAAAACACTTAACATGGTGGCAAGCAATGAACAATGTATTTACTACATATGGCTTACAAGATTTTAATATAAATTTATCATTTAAAGCAAGCTAGAATGGTAACAAGAGTAAATCACAAGTTTCATGTATGATCATATCATTAAGAGAGCAATTAGAATAATATTCATGTAATTAAGGATTTTTCAATGGGTTAAACACTTTTAGCCATTAAATAGACATTATGTAATGAACAGGACCAAAATATGCAATATCTTGTAAAGGTAGTGTCGACACAACCCATGCTGGTGTCGACACCATGCTTCAAACACAAAGCAAAAACATGAAAACTGGTCAAGTAGTGTCGACACTAGTTCCAGTAGTGTCGACACTAGAGACAGGTTCCAGAAAACCTTATGGAAAACATGGGACAGTGTGTCGACACTAGATGAGGTAGTGTCGACACTAGATCAGTTTCCCAGAACTTTCTGGGAAAAACTGGGACAGTGTGTCGACACTAGATGAGGTAGTGCGACACTAGAGAGCTTCCCAGAACACTTTCTGGGCTGTTTTGGGATAGGGTGTCGACATTAGATGAGTAGTGTCGACACTAGAGAGCTTCCCAGAACACTTTCTGGGCTACTTTGGGACAGTGTGTCGACACTAGATGAGGTAGTGTCGACACTAGCTGCCCTCCATGACAAAACATATGGTCAAGTGTGACCCGAAAATATGTCTCATGTAGCGATTCACTTACCCATCTTATAACTCTCTAACTAATGACATTTAGATAAAACGTTCAACACGAAAGATGACAAAGACAACTAGTAGAAGAACTTTCTGTTGAGGATTTGATCTAATTTGGTATCGAATCTACAGAAAACATATGAAGAACAGAAAGTCAAGTGTAGCCCGAAATCCCAGTATCATGCAGTGACTCTCTTCCTACGCCTGTAACTCTCTAACCAAGGACTTTTGGACAAAACGTCCAACATAAAAGATGCTCGTGACTTCAATTAGAAAACCTTTTGTGAAGGAAGTTCAGTCAAATTCAGTCTCAAATCACGTGCATAATAAGAAGAACGGGAAAAACCCTAACAGTGGCGCGACTTGGAAAAACACTTATAACCAAAATATACTCATTAGAATTCGTAAAACCAGTGGGAAACGAAAGTTAACTTGATGCTCTACACTTGGTATAAGATATATTAAGGTTTGGCCCGAGAAAACCTACCTTCTGGGTGAAGAAGTCTCATTTTTCCAGAAAACCCGAGTTCAAACACTCGGAGGAAAACACTTACTGCTCTGTATATACTGCATGGAATTTGAGAATTCCACTGGGTTAGAACGTAGCATTGACCCTCTTTCCAGGGTATAAGCCTTGCAATGTTTGGTTTAGGTTGACTCACCTTTGGTCGACTTCAAGATGATGGTCTGTGCAGGTCGCAGCAGACGAAACAGGGGAAGAAGAACGACTTGGTGTGGATGATCTCCTGCTCCCCAGCCACCAAGAACTTCTCCACACGACCCCAGCAAGTTCTAAAACTCGTTCCTAGGGTTTGGTGAAGAGTATTTAAGCAACCGTGGTGTTTTAGGAGTCCTATTATAACTAGGAAAGCTAAGCTGCGGTTTTGACAGGGCAGTTTCCTATCTTTTGAGGATTCCTTCCTCCCTTAGAGTGTGTGAGGCTTTAGGAAACCTCCACCATAGATAGGCACGAATGTGGTGCCAAGAATGCATGATTGCATCCCAATTCAACTCAATTGCCTCTTTCTAATTTCAGCCTATTTAGAGTTACGAATTTCCATGCATTTTCTAGTTTTATTTGATTATTGGGCCAATGGTGTCCATTGACCCGCTTATGATATTGGGTCATTAATATATAATGTTGGAAGTCCCTCCAACACTTTTATTTAAATTGATTCCTTTATAACTAAAATTTCCGGGGTGCTACATCCATGGCAGCCCAAAGTCACAACGAAGGTCAGTCTGTCAACCGACCACCATTGTTCGATGGAGAAGATTACACATATTGGAAAACTAGAATGGAGTATTTTCTGCAAGGCCACGATTATCAGATTTGGTCCATAATAGAAGAAGGTGATCTCCTGGTCACAAATGAGAAAGCTCAATGGACAGATGATGACAGGAAGAAGATCTTCTTAAATTGCAAAGCAAAGAGCATCTTATGCTGTGCTCTAAGTAAGAAGGAGTTCAACAGAGTTTCAGCCTGCAAATCCTCAATGGAAATGTGGGAAAAGCTCAGATCACATATGAAGGCACAGACAAGGTAAAGGAAACAAGAATCGACATTCTTGTCACTCAGTATGAGAGATTTCAGATGCAATCAGGTGAATCCATAACTCAAATGTTCAGTCGGTTCACTGACATCACAAATGGTCTAGCTGGTCTAGGAAAGACCTATGAAATGGGAGATATGGTCAGAAAGATTCTTAGATCTTTACCATCCTCATGGATCCAAAAGTAACAGCCATTGAGGAAGCTAATGATCTAAAGAGAATGTCCTTAGAAAAGCTCATTGGGTCCCTTATGGCCCATGAGATAAACATGGAGAGATTAGGAGAATCCTCCAGCAGAAAGAAGCAGTCAAATGCGCTCAAGGCTGACGAAGAAGTGTCAGAAGAATCATTGGAAAATAGTGAGACAGCAAGGACAGTGAGATGAAGAAGCTATGCTGTCCAGAAGACTTCAACAAATTCTAGCCAGAAGGAAAAAGTTCAATCTGGCAGAAGATTCTTCAAGAGAAATAAAGAGTTTAAGAAGCAAGAAGGAAAAGATCTGAAGAAATGAGAACCTACAGTTATGAGTGCAAAAAGCCTGGACATATCAAGGCAGATTGTCCAAAGCTCAAGAAAGATGAACATAAGAAGAAGGATAACTTCAGACGATTCAAGAAATACAAGAAGAAGGCAATGACAGCGCATGGGAAAATAGTAGTGACTCAGACAGTGAGTCAAGCTCCTGCAGCGATGAAGAAGAAGCCAACTTGGCTCTCATGGCCAATGCCGAAGACAAGGTAACTTCTGACTCCTCTTTTGATTCATGCAATGGTTCAGATTCTGATAGTTTAGAAGAGGCTTTTAACGAACTATATGAAAAATATAAAGAAGTGACCAAACTATTAAAAGTAAGCAAGAAAAACATAGTCTGTATAGAAAATACAAACTCAGATCTAAAATCAGAAAATGAACAATTAGAAAGTCAAATAACTGAACTAAAAAGAAGAAATGAACTGTTATGTGAAGACCTAAAAACTAAGAATAATCAAATAACTAAATTAGAGAAACAAGTAAGTTCGATGAACTGAAAACTGAAATCAAAACACTAACAGAAGAAAATATACAGTTATCTAGCACATTAGAAAAATTCACCAATGGTAAAAACTCCCTCATATTAAAAGGTGCTAGAAGATCAGGTAAGAAGAAAATGGATTAGGATATACACCCCCAGATAATGAAGAAACCATAGTTTATCCTAAAACATATCCAACACCAAAATTTGTACCTGAACAAGATGTAGCATACAAAGCTGATTTCAAATACATAGAAAAAGTAACAAATTATCATGTTGTAGTCACTGCAACAAGTTAGGACATATCATAACTACATGCCCAACAAGACATAAGAAATGGATAATAAAAGGTAAAATCAATGACACTAACCCATCAGGACCCAAAAGAATTTGGGTACCTAAAACTTGATGCTTTCATTTCAGGTTAACCCTCGAGCATCCAAGTGGTATTTGGATAGGGGTGCTGAGGCACATGTCAGGAAACCAGAAGTTATTCTCTCATCTCCAAGCTGAAGAAGGAACAGTCACTTATGGAGATAATGGGGAAGGAACAGTGATAGGCAGTGGCTCTGTGAATAACAAAGGAAAAACAGTCATAGAAGATGTGTTATTAGTCAAGGGATTGAAGCACAATCTCATTAGCATCAGCCAACTGTGTGACAGAGGCCATCAGATCAAGTTTCAAGAGTCAAAGTGCAGCATACTGAAGGATGGAGCAGTCATCTTCGAAGCTAATAGAGAAAAGAATTTGTATGTGCTCTATCTTGAGGAACTCAAGGATCAAAACGTCTGTCTGGCAGCAAATAAGGATAAATCTACTGAATTGTGGCACAGACGACTAGGTCATTGCAGCATAGATGGCATGAGAAAATTGCTGAAGAAGAATCTTGTGGAAGGTCTACCTAAGGTCAGTGCAAAATGGATGGTGTCTGTAGACCTTGTGCTAAGGGAAAGCACAACCAAGAGCTCCTTCAAGTCAAAAACAGTGGTGACCACCTCAAAACCCTTAGAACTCCTTCACATGGATCTATTGGGCAATGAGGACTACTAGTCTTGGAGGAAAGAACTTTGGATTTGTCATAGTGATGATTACTCAAGATTCACATGGGTGTCATTCCTAGAGCATAAGGATGACACATTTGAAAACTTTATCAGTTTCAGCAAGAAAGTTCAGAAGGATCAAAAGTCCAGCATTGTTTCTATCCGATCAGATCATGGTGGTGAATTTCAGAATGAAAAGTTTGCTAAGTTCTGTGAAGATCAGGGAATTGAGCATAATTTCTCAGCACCAAGGACACCACAGCAAAATGGAATTGCTGAGAGAAAGAATAGAACCCTATTGGATATGGCAAGAACTATGCTATCTGAATATGATCTGCCAAGTATTTCTGGGCCGAAGCAATCAACACAGCAAGCTACATTATCAACAGAGTTATGATCAGGCCAATCCTAAAGAAGACTGCATATGAACTGTTCAAAGGAAAGAAACCAAAGATCAGCCACTTCAGGACATTTGGATGTCCTTGCTTCATCCACAATAATGGAAAAAGAGACATGGTAAGTTGGATGCCAAATCAGATGAAGGCATCTTCATGGGGTACACCTCTAAACCCAAAGGCTATAGAGTGTTAATAAACGCACTTTATTAATTGAACAGTCTGTACACATTATCTTCGATGAAACTAACCCTTCCTTGAGAAAGGAAGAAGATAGTGATAATGATGATGCAGATAAGCTGTCCAAGAAACTAAAGAATACATCAATTGAGGACAAGGATGATCCACCTCTGGAAGACTTGCAACAAGAAGAATTACTCATGAAAATCTTCCAAAGGAATGGAGACACAAGAAAGATCACCCACTTGAGAATATTATTGGTGATCCATCCATAGGGGTAAGAACAAGAGGTAATGTTATTCCCTGTGACTACCTAGCTTTTGTTTCTCAAATAGAGCCGAGGACAGTCAATGAAGCTCTTTCTGATGAATATTGGATATTAGCCATGCAAGATGAACTTAATCAGTTCAAGAGAAACCAAGTATGGTCACTTGTTCCTAGACCATCAGACCGTCCAGTCATTGGCACCAAATGGGTGTTCAAAATAAATGGATGAAACTGGTGCAATCTTAAGAAACAAGGCCAGATTGGTAGCTCAAGGTTATTCTCAAGAGGAAGGCATAGATTTGATGAAACCTATGCACCTGTGGCTAGACTTGAGGCCATTAGAAATTATTAGCATATGCATCAGCATTAGATTTAAAACTATTTCAAATGGATGTTAAATCTGCATTCTTAAATGGTTTTATAAAAGAGGAAGTTTATGTGGAACAACCTCCGGGTTTTGATGACACAGAATTTCCTAATCATGTTTTAAACTTCACAAGGCATTATATGTTTAAAGCAAGCACCTAGAGCCTGGTATGAAGGCTTAGTTCTTTTCTTTTAAACCAGGGTTTTAGTAGAGGTCAAGTAGATAGCACTCTTTCATGAAGTCAAAGGTCAAACACATTCTACTAGTTCAAATTTATGTAGATGATATTATTTTGGTTCTACTGATGAATCCCTCTGCAAGTACTTTGAAAAGTTGATGCAGGGAGAATTTGAAATGAGCATGATGGGAGAACTTAATTATTTCCTTGGACTACAAATCAAACAAGGAAAGGAAGGAACTCACATCTGTCAAGCAAAGTACACAAAAGAACTCCGAAGAAGTTTGGATTCGAAATACCAAGCCACTGTCAACACCAATGAGTATATCAACAAGAATGAACAGTGATAAAGATGGTAAGAAAGTAGATCAAAAGATCTACAGAGGTATGATAGGTTCACTCTTTATTTAACAGCTAGTAGACCTGATATTTATTTAGTGTATGCATGGTGCTAGGTATCAAGCAGATCCTAGAGAATCACATTTAATTTCTGTGAAAAGAATATTTAGATATTTAGCAAGAAACTCATGACTTAGGTCTGTGGTATCCAAAATGTTGTGAAATTAACTTAGTAGGTTATTCTGATGCTGACTATGCTGGATGCAAATTAGATAGAAAAAGCACCAGTGGTTGTTGTCAATTTCTTGCAGGATGTTTGATATCTTGGTCTTCAAGAAACAAAATTCAGTGGCACTATCTACAGCTGAAGCTGATACGTAGCTGCTGGAAGTTGTTGTACACAACTCTTATGGATAAAGCAACAACTTGAAGATTTCGGATTAAACATCAAATCCATCCCACTGTTGTGTGACAACACCAGTGCCATTAATCTCACCAAGAATCCAGTTCAACATTCAAGGACCAAGCATATTGAGGTTAGATATCATTTTATTCGTGATCATGTTGCAAATGGTAATATTGAAATATCTTTTATTGATACAAATGGTCAGTTAGCAGACATTTTCACAAAAGCCTTACTCGAAGAGAGATTCACGTCTCTTAGAAGGGAATTAGGCATGTGCAATTTGTGAAAAAAGGTTCGTTTAAAACGGCACATTAAATTTCAGAATTAAGCAGTTTTTCCTCCATGGCTTTCAGCAAAAGAAATTCAAATTATCCTTTGTAACCGCTCTCATTGAAGTCGGTTTGAATAGTCAAATCTTTTGTCTTCTTCTGTCGCCTTTTGGCGCCTCACTTCCCAGTGCATTTATTTATCTAAAATCAATGACAGAACGATTCGTATCTCATCGTCTACCTTTCCCCCTTTTCATCATGTCTCATGAGCCGATGCCTAACAACTCATACCTCAACCCTCTGCAAATTTGAACTTTCCTCCTCCTTCCCGCAAAATTTCTTGAGGATTCTTTCTTTCTCCTTCCGTTTCAACCCTCCAGAGACTTTCCCACCTGAACATGCCGCACCAGTCATCGCCGGCAGTTTGGGTGGCTACAGCGCCGAGGTTCTCACTCCTGAGCAGCAGGAGAGGTTTACCTTTGTGAAGACGAAGCTCTGTGGCAATAAAGAAGTCGATGTTGCTAATCTGAGGAAAATGGAATGAGCAGCGTGGTAGATTGATCTATCAGATGCAGTGGACAGGAGTTACCACCTTCTCCGAGGATAGTTATCCGGACATGGTAAAAGCTTTCTTCATTTGTTTGAGAACAGAGGAAGATGGGTCCCTAGTTTCTTCAGTAAAGGGAACCCTGATTAAAATAGACCCTGAGTTGCTGAAGATGTTGTTTGATGTGAAGACCACTATCCTGTGTCAATGGACCAATTCCTCACCTGTGCCAGCTTTGGGACTCGTCGTTTCCTCAAGATGACCATGGATAAGGATGCATATGCTGATTCCTTTATCAGCACCTAGATCTTCATCTCAAAAGGTTGGCTTCCACCATGGGACCATCCTACTCTTTGTTTTTTGGAGTTTTTTAAAACTCATTTTGAAGAGCAGGAAGCACAGGCATGGAAACCATCTCCCATTTTGCCTCTCTTTTGTCTCCTATTTCTATTTACCGTACCTCCACAATGTTAATGAAATCTCCTTCTTTGTGTACTCCTGTTTCTTTCTCTTTACTTCTTTGTCTCAGATTGTCTTTTTGCTCAGTGACAAAAAGGGGGAGAAAATTAGCATGTCTGAAATACATTCCAATATTTTTAAGAGGAGAAAATTAGCATTCATATATTTTTCATCCATGCTTATTGTTCAGTTTTGTCATCACTAAAAAGAGGGAGATTGATGATCAGAACATCCCCTTGTAATTATAATTAATTACATATTATTTTGGTGATTAACAAAACAATATCAAAGTCTTCTAAACATGCTTTATGAGTCTTAAGCCAGGAAATAAACAAGGAAAATCAAGCACATTTAGTAAGTAATAAATACTTCTGTCAATAAGCCAGGTAAGTGCATTTCTCTAAGTCCATATCGATTTCTGTTAAACATCATAACGATTTCCTTATAAGACTGAAAATCATGTTGTTTCAAAACAAGTCGATCATATATCGATTCTATAAGTCATCGCAACGATTTCTTTAGAAAGCGTAACAACTTGCTTGTCATATTGATTCTATAAGTCATCGCAATGATTTCTTTAGAAAGCGTAACGACTTGCTTGTCATCATATCGATTCTATAAGTCATCGCAACGATTTCTTTAGAAAGCATAACGACTTGCTTGTCATATCGATTCTATAAGTCATCGCAACGATTTCTTCAGAAAGCGTAACGACTGCTCTTCCGTAACGATTCTATAATTTTCATAACGATTTCTTTAGAACTCGCAACGACTTGCTTGTTGTAACGATTCTATAAGTTATCATAACGATTTCTTCAGAACTCGCAACGACTTGTTCGCCGTAACGATTCTATAAGTGCTCATATCGATTTGATTTCTATAACGATTTGTTAAGTAATCATAACGATTCCTTCAGAACTCGCAACGACTTGTTCGCCGTAACGATTCTATAAGTGCTATATCGATTTGCTTTGTATAACGATTTTTTAAGTAATCATAATGATTTCTTCAGAATTTGCAACGACTTGTTCGCCATAACGATCTATAAGTGCTCATATTGATTTGCTTTGTATAACGATTTGTTAGTAATCATAACAATTTCTTCAGAACTCGCAACGACTTGTTCGCGTCGTAACGATTCTATAAGTGCTCATATCGATTTGCTTTGTATAACGATTTGTTAAGTGTTTCACAACGATTTCTTCTGTCTCATAACGACTTGGTCAACCTGACTTATTCATAACGATTTCATAAGTCATATAGATAACATCTTATAGTTTATATCGACTTGATATTTAAAACGTTGAATTGTCAAGTCTTCTCTTATCTGTCTGACTGATGTGCATTTAAAAGACAGAACGTAACTACTGCATGCATGCAGATGATATCTTTTCATTATCATGCATACTCTATCAACATCTTCTAGATCAATCTATTTGGCATTGCCATTGTTGGTGAAAACTCATGTCAACGTTTACTGACAACAAGAGACAGCCTAGCTGTCTACTTTTCTAGCATTTAATGTGTGCAGGGTCCTAAAGATGTTCTGTCATACAACGTTGGACCATACTGACGCCAGAAGACATTATTTCTTTGCGTGCTCAAATGGATAAAAGATTGTGAAGCTCCCAACTGTCAAGCAGTCTAACGTCTACCATCTAAGAGACAACGGTTACTTCAACGGACGGATTTCAAATAAAGATATAAATTCAATACAGAAGACAAGATCACAATCAACGAAGTAGAGAACACTCCTGAAGCAATTCAAATCTTCTGCGAGAATCCTAAGAGCCAAGAAACTCATTCCTTCTCGTGTTGCTCTTTGCTCTCCACTCTGTAGTGAAAATCTGAGAGAGCTTGTGTAGTTTGAGAGTGTGCTTAGCTTAGAATCTTTGCTCTCAGCACTAGTTGCTTCAGATCCTTGCTTGTTTAAAGGCTTGATAGGGGCTTGAATTCTTTTCTTGCTTGTGCTTCCCCTTTCGTGTGTGAAGGAAGACCTGGTGGTATCCAGGTGTTGTTTCCCTTCAGTTGTGAAGGAAGACCTGGTGGGGTATCCAGGGTGGTGTATTCCCTTCGTGTGAAGGAAGACCAGCTGAGCTGGGTTGTGTTGCGTCCTTAGGGGGACTGTACCCTAGTTAGTGAAATCCGGAGTTGTTGCTCAGGGACTGGACGTAGGACTCCTAAGGAAGGAGGTCCGAACCAGGATAATCCTTTGTGTTGTGTGATTATCTTCTTTGTGTGTTTGATTCTTAAACTAACAGTCACTCACCTCCTTCGAAGATCATTTGTGTGAATGTTTTGAATTACAGGTATATTCTAGAGTACTTTTTAAAGACCATTCACCCCCCCCCCCCCCCTCTGGGTCGTCAACTGGGCAACAGGAGGTGCGTGGTGTGGGCGTGTTCTCTCCGCGAGGATGTCGTACGGAGTGGGGGAAACGCCTGGAGTTCGTGTTCTTCGTGAGGTAGGGAGAACCACCTTGTTTTGATGTTTGGATCGTGGTATGGTGTGGTTAATGTGTTTCCAGTTTATAAACCATAGATACCATGCTAGGGTATCCATTAAAGCATGTTAATGAGATTAATCGTGGTTTGAATGGTCTGGAGTGGTAATCCGGGAGTTCCTCCCGGATTAGGGTTTGCGCATGTGGAAGGCGACAGCCCTGGGCGTCGCGTGTAACGCGACAGCTCGATGCGTCGCGTGCTGATCTTGAACGCGCCATATCGAAGGGTCGCATCCTGAAGGCGACCAAGGACTCTGTCGCGACAAGGTAGCGACAGGTGTATCCGTCGCGTTAAGGTTTGTGAACGCGGCATGTCGGGGCGTCACGTTCTGAAGGCGACCTTGCCCCTTATCGCGACCTCAGCTGGAGGTCCCATTATGCATGTTTCTGTATTTTGAATATCTGATTAGTGGTATTTGTTGTGCATGGCAATGACAGGTGGAGCCAGTGCACTTGTTATGCTCATGAATCGTGTTGCTCACGAGCTGGCATGTATTATGTTGTTAATATATGTACGTAATCGGCTTAGTGTTTAGTATGTGTGGGTGCTTGGCACCTGTAGCGCTCTTGGAGCGTGCTGTCCATGTGTTGGACATGTTGTTTACGTAAATGACGTGTGGTGCACCTGGTTGGTGTATTATACACGTGCTGTTACGGGTTTGTATGTCGAGCATGTGGTTTGTGTGTGCATGGCACATCGTACGCTATCGTGTTTATTATATATTAATTATTGTGGTTAGTTCGAGGTATTGTGGCGATGAGGTTCACATATGAACCTAGCCTTGATCCTTTAGGATCTTTATAAGTTATCCTCGATGGATAATTAGTAAAGTTTAAGTATGGTTATTTGAATATCGTGGTCGGTTTTTGTGTGACCTTCACCTTCACTGTCACCTTGTGACCGATGATGGTCGTGGTATTATTATTATATAGTTTATGTGTGTGATGGTGTAGGTTAGCTTGTGAGTCACGTGTGACCAGAACAAGTTATTCTCACATATGTACCGGGGTTTGTAATAAAGATGGAACATGTAAGTGTCATGTTTTGTGCTAGCCGAGTGTGGTGGTCCAACGCCTATTCCGGAATGCCTCTCTAGTCAGGGTACCCCGGTTCTCTGTGAGCCAGGCACGTGTGTTTGTTGTGCTCGGGGTTTGTTCCGGTACAGTGTGGTACAGTCGAGGTCTGTGTCGTCTTCCTGACACCCTCACTCCTGTGTTTGAGTTGTACGTCCGGCTGAGGGAAAGACGACAGTATGGCAGAGGCTTGGTTTGGGGGTGTGCAGTCGCTTGTAGCGCGCTCGTAGTTGGGGTACGGACACCAGTAGTCGACACTGGTCCCCAGCTAGTCCTATTTTCCAGTGCCTCACTTTAGGGTGCTCCGGCTAGAGACCCTAGAGGTGCCAGGCATGGACCTGCAGCTGTGTGTCTGCAGGTGTGGTGTTGGTGGTCTCCACGTGTTTGACCTGTTCTCGGTGGAGCGGCAGTTGGACCTTTCGTCCGTGACTGTGAGACTGAGAGGTTGTTCTTGTGTTGTGTTGTCCGGGTTGGATACTGGCCTGATCAGCCAGTAGTCCATTTCGTGTGGTGGCGTCGTTTCCTTTCCGACTCGTACTTTACCACTCGCTGTTGGTCGTGAGTTTGTGACTCATAGTCGAGGTTTGACCGTTCGAGGTGTGCCCTGGTGTTGGCATAGTTGTGACTGCGGTTGGGTTGTGGTGTGCCCGAGTGGTGGCACAGTTTTGGTTATGGATGGTGAGTGTTGACTCACCACAAATGTGGTTTAGCTCGCTATGGTGTGCCCTGTTACGGCACTGGTTTACTTGCGGTTCCGTGCTGGTACCTTGTGGTAATAGGTACCTGTACCCAGTGTGGGTAATGGTTTGTGGTGATACGTCATATACCAGTCTGTTCTGGTGTTGACGTGGAACTGTGTTTCGTGGAGGTCGTGTGGTGTGACCTTCCACTCAATGTGCTTTACCCTTCCTCAGGTAAGCTTCCGTATATGGTTTTCGTGTGTGATGGATTGGCCGTTGTAGCCAACCCTGCCATTTTGTGTGTGGTTTCCGTCATATTGTGGTTTGGGTATAAAGGGCCAGCTTTTGGTTAGCAGTACTGTTACCCACGTACTTGAGACTCGCCTGTGAAGCTTATAGCCTAGGCAGTGATTTGCTTGTGCGGCTTATAACTTAAATAATTGGTTGTGACTGTTTGCCTGTGAGGCTTGAGGCCTAGGCGTTACTGCTGTTGAGCGGACTAGTGTGTAAAGCTAGTCTGTGCTCCCTCTTACTTTCTGAAGTTGTGAATAGTAAAGTGTTTATATTTAATTGCAATTTAAATTCAATTGTTGTGAGCATGAAATGGTTTGGCTATATGAGTGGCCAGTGAGACCCTTTGAGGTTGAGGTCTCTTCTATTTAGTTGTTGTGGTTCTTGGGTGGCCCCTACTGAGCCTGTGACTTGTTGAGGCTCACTCCCCTACAGTTCTTTTCAGGGCTTTCCGTGTGTTTGGCTTGCAGCGACGTTGTGTCAGACTTGTACCACCAGCAATCGAGTTGTAGTTAGCTAGTGTTGTGTGAGTTGTTGCTCCTCGAGGTATGCCCCAGGTAGTTGTACTTTTTAATTGGCATGTAATATGTAATGTGACAGTTGTAAATTGTTATATGAGGTATGAGCACATGTACTTTCTGTGTCTTATACTGTGTAGTTGTCTTTTATACTCTTTACTGGACCCTTGTGTGAGATCCCTTGCGAGACTTCGGTCCGTTCGCGGGGCGGATCTGAATATGGAGCCTTAATGGGCATAAATATCCAAGACCGTCACAGTTGGTATCAGAGCATGGTCCAGTTAGAATATGAAAAAACATTGAAGTTACAATGTCCCAATACATGGATTAATGTCCACTGTTGGTAGTAAGTATGGGTTTTATGTGATTTTTAATGTGGTTTTCACGATAGCTTTGCTGAAAATTGCGTGTGTTTTTGTTTATTAAACTGGCAGTTCTTAGAAATGGTAGAGAAATGGCACGGTTAATAGTTGCAGAGTGAGTGTGGTCTCATTGGGGTGCCAGTTTGTGATTCTATTGTTTAAAGGTTCTCATTATAGAAATGAAGAGATTGTGAATTCAGTTATAGAAATCAATGAAAGTGTTTAATGAGGACCAGGAGTTAGCAGAGGCAGGTATAGAGTATGATGTGATGGGATGGGCGAGGAATAGTGCTATGGTGGGAAATAGAACAGTGTGATTAGGAATGTTAGACATGAATTGTGGCTGAGAATTTTGGCGAAACTACTATTGTTTGAGATTTGTATGGATAATATAAGGAAGTGGTGTGATTAGTGATGTGTCCGGTTTGAAATAATTAAGTGAGATAGTTCAGTTAAAGATATGATATTAACCAAAAGAGGAGCAGTAATGCGTGGCAGTCAGATGAAGTGTGTTTTGTGGTTAAAAATGGATGCGTGAAGAGTTTTAGAATAGTGTTGTTATGAATAAAATGGTATAGAAAGTTTGATGCAAAGATTCAGAGTAAGCAGCGTGGGTAAATGTCATGCCCCGCCAATTAGCAGCGGAATAAATCGAGGAGGCATGACAACGAGTATGGGTATGTATTGCGCATACCTTCGCATATCAGAGTAACTAATGAACCATATTGCCAATAACTCTCATTTTATTGATAATTCATCTAAACTATTACAACCACTAATTTAGAGCCAAACATAGGGCTCAAGACTTTATTACATTGGAAAAGAAATCTAAAGCAATATCTAACTAGACTCTAAGGTACTAAGGACATTCCATCGCTATGCCTTCAGGCGCTCATCACTCCAGTCCAATCCCGTTGTCGTGTGTAAGGTCATCACTTGACTTACCTGAAAACACATAACAAATAACGAAGGGTGAGCGATAACGCTCAGTAGGACTTAATATCTCGTGTAACAACAGCATGCTTAAGTGATTAATGTCTTGTAACGCAGGTTAACTAGAGAGAACGATCATGTATGGTCAAGAGAGTAATAGTACAAGATAACAAGTGAATGATAATACATTTCTCAAGAGTATCGCAAAAAATTAGATGACAACATAATGAGATAGCGCGTAACAAGATAGTGTATAACAAGATAGCGTGTATCAAAAAGACATGAAATATGATAGCTTGTATCAAGGTGGGTGTAACGAGATAGCTTGTAAAGAGATAGCATGTAATGAAAACGTGTATGGTTGCACAACGGTGCACTAGTCGAGTACGACAATAGTCACTTTGGACAGTAGCCGTTTAACGATAGTACATTTCGTCTGAACTCTCAGACTAATGTTAATCAGTCAGTGCTAGCACACTAATAGCACGAACTGGCACAATATGTCTGAACTCCTCAGACTAATAGTAAAACAATTAGATGTCTAGCCAATGTCGAGATAGTCAGAACGGTGCAATGCATAACACCGTCAATAGCCCCTGCAGGTATTTTGGTGGCTCTCTGCCCCCAGGACTAGATTGGAGCCCCTCGGACACTCTTGTGCTCTGCACACTAAGCATTCAAGTCAGTAGGTCACCAGACCCATATTATGGCGCTAGACAGTCAGGTATAGTACAAGCAATGGGAGCCCAACAGCTCAAGAGTCTCAAGAGAGTACTAGATGAATAGACGAGATAGTAGAGTGAACGTGAATAGATGAGAGTACAAGGATAGTAGACGAGATAAGGGTATAATCTAAAACAACGATAAACCACGATAGTAACGGTGCACAGTACCAGGTCGGGTACCGGCAGTCTGGTAGAAGAAGTCACATCTGCCCATTAGCCGTTGCCGCGACACGAGCCAGATGGTCCGGCGTGATCACAAGATAAGAGAGATCTCACTAAGGCTGTTTGGATCGTACTGATCCCTAAGAGTGTAACGGGATTTAAAGGTACAACCAGCTCGTCGGCTAAGGACGTGCCCAAAGCCAAGAGACTTACGGAGGCCTTGACAAGGAGTCTGGTCCAGTCGAGAGTATTCTCGATGGAGAGGTGGTCCAAGTCAAGAGAAGTGTGTAATGAAACGTTGTCCGTCTTGCCTCGAGTGCTCGAAGGCAGAGGGACGCGATAACGGTGTACAAATCACGCGAGTAAAACGAAGACATGTGTCATTTAAATAATAGGGAAATTAGGTATTAATTTCACTTAATTACCAGATACATTATTGAGTAATTTAATAGGGTCAAATGGCAATAAACAATGTCTAGTGTGCAAGTGTAAAGAAATCATGAGAATAGAATAAGTCGTGCTCACGGGTTTTAAATTAATAGAATCATTTAAATATTATCCATAAAAATATTCAGATCATTTATTAGCTTAACAGTACATGGTTTAACTTGTACAAGGTTATATGACAAATAAGTAGGGGTATATGCATAATAAGGTTCTGGCCGAATTGTAAGAGGCGAGGGGTGCATGGGCGCGTTA
>JACBKR010005066.1:0-20365 GCA_014218235.1 Colocasia esculenta
GTACATCTTCAATCAAGAATTTTGATTTAGTTGAAATATTTCTTGACCAACTAATTTTCTATTTGATTATTTTTGAAGATTACTTCCCCTTTATCAAATGTGATTGAAGAGAATAGTTTCCTATTTCCAATCATGTGCCTTGAGCATTCCTGGGTTGATATTTCTTCTTATTGGCGAGAATTCTCTGTAACTTTCTTGATAGTAATGCTTCTTTTTCATCAGTGTCTTCAGATGTTGATGACTTGTGTTATCACAGCTAGACAAGGGTGGTAGACAAGGGTGGTGGTGCTTTCAAAGTATTTGTTATTTTTTTTAGTTGAACTTTAATTTAACCTCCATGTTTATTTCATGAGCCATTAAAGATGCTATCGTTGTTCCATAGGCAGTGTTGATAGATCATTGGCTTCTTCAATAGCAGTTACTTTAGGAGTCCAATAATGGTGAGTGATCTTAATATTTTCCTGACTGTTTCTCCTTGAATAAGTTTCTTACCTAATGCATTCAATCCATTTATTATATCAGTAAATCTAATGTACATTTGTGTATAGAGTCATTTTCTTCCATTTGAATTGTTCATATTTAGTGATCAGTATATCAATCTTGTTTCTTTAACTTTGTCACTTCCTTCATAAGCTACTCTCAGAGTGTCCCACATTTCATTAGTAGTTTTACTAGTTGAAACATGATTAAAATCCTTTTTAGAAAATGCACAACCTATAATACATTTTGCACGATGATTTTCGGATATTAATTTCTTGTCATCAACAGTCCATTAGGTTATCTTCAGTATTGGGATCTTTATCACCATCTTCTATAACTAACCAAAGGTCAAGATCTATACCTTGTATGAAGAATTCCATGCATGTCTTCTAGTAGTTGTAATCTTGTCCATCAAAGAGAGGAGGATGATTGATTGATTGACCTTCTAGTCCAAACTCAGCTGCGATCTCTCAAAATCGTGGATTGCTTTGACAGAACCCGCTCTGATACCACTTGTTGGATGGATGACAATAGTGCTTTTCACATAGAGGGGGGGGAATAGGTGTTTTTTCGTCGCGGAAGCTAATAACTATTTCTTAAGAGCACACGTTAGTTAGGTTAGTCAAACCATAAAAGACACACGAATTTTATCATGGTTCAGACCTCCTTCTAATGGAAGTCATACGTCCAATCCATAAGCCAAGATTTAGATTTCACTATCTCTTCAAAGATACAACACCTTGGTACTTCCCGGTCTTCCCTTCTACATAAGGGGAAAGATAAGCCGCTAGCTACAACTAGCCTTCCTTTAACAAAGGAGAACAAAATCGCCAAGACTACCTTGGCCTTCTCTCTTCCAGAGAAGTAAACACCCTGCTCAACAGGTCTTCCCTTCTAAGGGTGCACTTCCTTTTAATAGGCTCCTTATATGGAGGACTAATCTTTAGAAAGATTTCAGACTTGAGGAATGAGACAGAAAGATTCTAGTCTAAAAAAAAGACTTCCTGAGTCTAAGAGGAGAACCTTTACACTTGCATTGTTTAAGGAGAAGAGACTTGATGCAACACACTTGCACTTTCTTCATCTCTTGGTGTGTATATTCTTGTTGCACTCTTTTTGCTTTCTTATATAAGGCTTGTAATCTCCCACGCTCATGTATGTGGTTCTTTCAACTGTCATTACATTTATAAGCTTCATCTTTATAGTCGTTGCTCGAACTATTTGAATCTATCCGTTGGAGAGAGATTCGTTGCTTGATCTATTTTAATCTACCCATTAGAGAGAGAGAGAGTCGTGCACGTTTTCTTTTGAGGGTGACGTGCATGTCTTCTTCCAAGGGCGATGTGCATATCTTTTATGTTCACATTGTTTAGACAGTCTTTGATGCTATTTCATCTTTATCCTAAAATATATAAGTTCCAAAATATACTAGACTGTGTCTTGTATGTAGCTACGGATATGATCATAGGTACTTGTGAGATATTTCAAATGTTGACGGCTATCCAAACAAATAATGTTCTGTGGAAAAAGGTTCTGCACAAAGATAGAATATGCAGTTGGTAGAGATTGTGGGTTTAGATCTGACAGAGGCACAATATGGATGTTCTTGTGGCAGATGTCAGAATACCTTTTTGCAGACTTTGACTCAGCTTCAGGATAAGGATATTTTCAGATTTTATGGGACAAAGCCATAAGATTTTTATACTAGGAGTTTTTTGTAATAATAAAAAATAAGAGTGATATACATGCTGATTTATCTTTGTGCCAAAGATTCGTAATTCACAATGTAGTGAATTCAAGAGTGTGATCATGAGCTTACTAAATAAAAAATGTCATGAATATGATACAAAATGTTGATGATGAGAAAATATCGTATAATGAATATTTTTCATTTTGTATGATAAGGATATAATGATAAGATGAAGTGATCTCCATATTTGTTGAAGTAAACTTCGGATATGACGAAGCTAACTTTGGATATGACGAAGTGAACGATGATGTGAACTTCATATATCACGATTCAACATGATCAGTCGAAGTAAGATCTTGGGTTTTACTTTGCATATGATAAAGGTAACTTCGGATATGACGAAGAATCTTTGGATATGACAAAGTGAACTTCGGACATGACGAAGTGAACTTCGTATATCATGCTTCTAACATGATCAATTGAAGTAAGATCTTCGTGTTTTACTTCGCATATGACGAAGCTAACTTCAAATATGACGAAGTAAACTTCAGATATGACGAAGTGAACTTCGGACATGACAAAGTGAACTTCGTATATCATGATTCTAACATCATCAGTGAAGTAAGATCTTCATGTTTTACTTTGTATTTGATGAAGCTAACTTTGGATAGATGAAGTAACATCGTATATTTTAGGCAAACGAAGTTATACTTAGGATTTCTGAGGAGAATAATTGTATGACTGAGCATGCTTTAAGGATTCTGTTATATGATATGTAGGAGGGAAATATTGTTTTGTTTATAAGTAGATAATTGTTTATTTTGTCATCTTAAAAACTATTATATATTATGGATTAAATCTTTATATATGCAATGTATATTTTGGACAGAGGTTCAACTACAAATGGAAGGAAAGAGTTCAAAAATGATAAAGAATTGGGGAAAATTTGATATGAAGAACCAAATCACTATCTCGAGAAATTTCAAACCCATAGTTAGGAAAAAATGGCCCTACAACATTGACATACTACAAAGGAGAAAGAAGTCCAAGAAGAATAAAAAGAAACAATTAGTTATAGCACTCGAAGGAAAATGCGAGCACTGCAACAAAGTAAGTCATTGGTTCGAGAAGTGTGGAGAGCTCAAGGCAACTGTTTTTGTTGTGGTAGTCAAGACACATGATAAGGATTGCCCTAAGAGGGGAATTTCTTAGAAGGGTTGAGGCCTATTACTTGGGGAGGCTGGCCTCATAGGACACTATAGAACATCTTGAAAAGATCAAGCATAAGAAAGGATTGAAAAGAGAACGAACTGCTCATTCCAATCGTAATGGGGAAAGAAACCATAACAACAAGAAAGTGAAAGGAGAAGTAAAGCAGAAAGATGTCTATGAATTCTACAAAAGGGAAGGGCACCAGGTTGAAAATGTTGAAAGAAACTTGGCAGATGCCTGCAATGTGGAGGTTAAAAGCATCGGGTGGCCAATTTCCCAATGAAGAAGAACCAACCTCCTATAAGGACAATTTTAGGCCCTTGTGGAGGTAGATCCTGTTAATGAAGGAGGACATGGTACCCTCACTACGCCTTAGCTAACTCATATTATTTTCCTTGGTGGCACAGTCTTAAGTGGGGGACATAATCAAGAGAAATATTCAAAATCACTTGGTAGTCATAGTATATTAAATCATATGAATTTAGAGAACCAAATTATTTAAGTAGGGGAGGGTGTAACAACCTACAATTTTAAATCAAACAACTAGAATAAATAGGTGGAAAATTAAGTGAGGGTTCAAAATCGGATTTTTAACATAAAAGAGCCAATAACAGAAAATTATCAGTGTGGAAATTTGATATGGAACAAGATGAAAATTATAATTTAAATTAAACAATGGAAGTGTAGTGACCCAGTTTTTTATAAAAATTTGATAAATAGAGAACTCATTAACATAGATAAATATTTGGGAATCTGATTATAACATCAACAAAAGATTACTAGACCCTTGTTTAGTAATCAGTGTAATTATAACAACAATAGGATAGTTACTTAACCTTTGTTTGGTAATCGATTCCTTGATAACCCAATCAGCTGATTATTGAACCTTTGTTTAGTAATTAGTGTGAATATAACACCAATCAGATAATTAATGAATCTTTATTCAATAATCGATATGATTGTAACACTAATTGGAACAATTCTGAACATTATTCATAATCGATGCAAATATAATGCTAATTAGAAGGTTACTCATCCCTTTGTTCAGTAATTAGTGGGAATATAACACTATCAGAAGGTTCAGTAATCGGTGTCTTATAACACCAATTGAAAGTCGACTTGTGTACTAATGGGAAGTCAAAAGTTGACTTATGTGGATGGTGGAAGTCAAGTTGTGTATTGATGGGAAGTCAGAAGTCGACTTATGTACTGATTGTTTAGTAGTCAGTGCAATTACAAACACCAATTGGAAGGATTACTGACCCTTTATTCAGTAATCGGTTGATTTTAACACCAATTGGAAGGCGACTTTAGATACTGATGAAAGTCCACTTTATATATGCTCTAGTGGAAGTCAACTTTAGGGGTTGTTGGAGGTACTGGTACCTAGGTATGGCCCAAGTACGATAGGTCTGTCTTTCCCAGACACAATCAACTTTAGGTATAGGTGGAAGTATGGGTGCAGCAGTATGACTCTAGTACGACAGATCTTTGAATATTTGTCCTCATGTACTAACTTTGGTTGAATAAAAAATGATTTCTATTGGGACAAAAACCTTATGAATACATTCCCTCTTTGGCCATCAGAAACTTCTCTAGACGTTGTTGGTCATGAGAGGAACCTCATGAAGCAAGAGGAGAGATCATGAAGCTTGGGTTTTTGGAGCCCTTCTTCCTCTTGCCTCTACTTCAATATGTACAAACTAGAGAATTGAAGGCTATCAAAGGTAAGTGATCTCGGGCATAAACATAATGTAGCATAACTCATCTGAAAGCTTTTCAAGTGTGCTTTCATTTGCCCCTATTTTCCCAACTTTCGTCATGTAGAGTATTAAATCTCTTTTTTTTATCACAGTATTAGGATATTCCTTACCATCTCTTGATTTTAGCACTCTAGAAAGTTTGATCCAAACTACAACCTAGAGTTCTTTACTCTGAGTTTCCAACAACTCCTGTCGGATGTCGGTATGTTTTCCTTTTTGAGACTATTCACATTCAGTGTTTAATCCCTGAAATTGGCATCATCTATCCCTGATGCTATTTGAAAGTCATCTAGAAATTGTTACTTTGATCTGTATTACTGGTTTAGTGTTTGTTCTTATGGTCTATCAGTATCCTAAAACTTCTAATACATGTTAAAAGCTTTAAATTCATGAAAAACTTATTCTAATTGCTCTTAATTGTCTGGATTGATTTCCTCATCATGGATTTTGGAATTCTATCTTAAAAATCTTACTTGCCCTGAAACTAAAAACTCATGACTTATAGGACTGATCTGAAAGCACACCCTTAACCCGCCCATTGCATGCCTGAAATCCATACCATGCTATTCTTGAATTACCTTTGAAATCCATGGGCTCCAACTTTATATACTTATGTTCACACTTGAAATTTGTTGGCCATAATAAGTTCTATGTGATGGGCACTATGTTGGACTTTAGTCCATGATCAATGCCTGTGCAAATAAGGGTCTTGTCTAGTCTTTGGGAGGAGCACCCCAACGTACTTATTAACCATGAGAGTATGGACTTGTGGTGTGTGCCATGACACCGGCATGTGTGTAAGATTTAAAAGTGCCATCGTATTGTTATGATATGTTTGACTATGTGAATCTATGTTATTTGTGAATATGGCCAATTCTTCTTCATGTGATATATTCTCATTTTGAACTCTTTGTTCATTGCTTATTAAAGTCACTACATGATCCTCCATGCAATCTATTGAGTATTCTACTCTGATCAGCCATTCGAACTTGCTAGTAATGTCATTACCTTGATTATTTGTTATCTATTTGTTCTTGAATCCCTTGTTACTGCCTATTGGAAATCCATTACATGAGTCGCCATGCAACCCATTGACTATGACTCTTACTCTTGTCGTTATGATTTATGTTTACTATCCTAGATGCACTGCGTTCCATCTTGTAGAAATCCTGCTTGTTAAAATATATTACTTATATCATTTCTCGCGCATTGCGATATAAATCCTATGGGCCGTTAGCTCATTAAGTTACCTAACATTGTTGAGATAGCGATGGAAAGGATTGAGCTAAGGATGGGGCTGGGGTGCCGAGCATGGAGTACCTTTAGAAGTTCATTCTAGATTGTAGTTAGTAAGAAGTGGGTAATCATTATTGTAAAATTTTTACCCTTTCTTGTGAGAGATAGATCGATTAGTAAGCAGGGATTGTTTATTCAATGATAATTTACTTAATGAGATAGTGGTCATTGTTGTAATTCTACTTTTCTTTTAAGAGGTAGATGGATTAGTTGTAGAGGGTTGTTCTTATTTGGACATCAGAGATTGTCATATTTGCTTATGATGAACTAAAGAAGAGATTTTAGATGATTAAATTTTGGGCCCTACTCATATTAGCCCTTGTCTATTGCTTCTGAATGCATGCTTGATTGTTGCATCCCAATTAGTTCTTCCGCTTCTTATTACTCAGGGGTGTGACATACCATGTACCTTAGTCCCTCATCTAACTTGTCACATCTCGAGAATTACGCAGCGCAAATATTAGAGTTAAAAATCGATATTCCGAGATGTGAGCAGTTGGAAAATAAGTCTTAGCTACGAGCACTAGAATAGACGCTACTAGAGACTAGACAAAACATAGGTGCACAAACATAAGGGGAACAAAACAATCAACTCTTATTCATTAACTCATAATGTCGAATTACAACTTCATTGACTTCAAACTGATAATGACTCAAGAAAAGGGAAAATTACAAGAGTTTGTACTTCCTATACCTACTACATCATCTAACTCTCAAAGTAAACTAATAGTAGACACCGGTAGTTGGAACACACTCTTCACTCAGATGTAGTCCCATCTATGTCCTGACTTCTTCATCCCCGTCATTGTCACCTAAGATGTTTGGAAGTAGGTAGGAGCAAACTAGCCCAGTAGGATTTAATCTCAATGTGCGGACAATAGATATAAGTGATTAACATTTTAAGAACTAAGCATGCACGATTAGCAAGATATGCATGTACGATAAAAATCCAATTTAAAACACGATACGTGTACAAGATAGATTGAACAAGATCTAGAATGATTGATGTAACAAGAAAGAACTAGCAGTAGAGCAATATGTATAAGCACGCAGTTATATCAATCGTTGCAAGAACACAGGATAGCCATATCATGCAAGCAAGCAAGCACGCATGAGCAATAACTTGTAACATGTAACAGTAATCAGGCACAAAAACACTAATATGCATAAGGATCTATGCCACATTAGAATGCATACGAAACACATGCATGTGGTTATTATATCTAGCATTCAACACGCAAGTACTTCCAGCGCAGAGAGCAACACCAATATTCATTATACCCCATGGTTAACAGTATATTTACAACTCTTTGTTGTTGGGGCTAGACTGGAGTCCTTGGACACTCGCCGTGCCTGATCCATATCTCACTATTTTCAAATGTAGATACCCACAGTCAATCATGGCCAATAACAAGAGTTCAAGAAGTATACATTTCAATATCACATTCATGATCATTGCAAGAAAGATAAGTCATGTGAACATGATGTCATGATAACAATAGTCGAGAGAGAATTTTGGCAGCACAATGACGTGATTTACACTTAGTTAAATTCTTACATTAATGGCTTGAGTCTACAATTATAAAGTCACACTCACAAGAAAGAGACGAGAGAGGAAGCACATTCTATCTCTAGGAAACTTCAATGGTACAACCAACTCTATCTTCATGAGGGAATCTACGAGGAGTACGGAGAATTATGGAGGGTTTAGATGAAAGTTCCCTAGTCTGCCAGTACAGAATGACCAACAAAGAGTTCCAATCCCCCAAGAAAGAGTTGCCATATGTGCAAGAGTGTAGTGTAGAGCGTGCCTCAATATCGCAATCCACCGGTCTAAAACAAGCGGAAAATGAGTAACATGACGACATATTATAAAGCAATATTATCAAGATTTCATTAACATGGTTTCTGCAATTTAACAAGATCAACTTTCAATTGAATATCAAATAAGAACATCAAGATGATCATAACAATCTCAAGCTAGAAAGATCTTGGAATTAAGAACAATTAGAATATACTTTCATGTGGTTATGATTTTTACATGGATGAATAGTTTTTAAGCCATGGACAGACTATACAACATTTACTATAACCATAATATGCAAGCCTTACACTCTACATTGAAAAAAATAGGTCTCGTGTAGGCTATAGAAATCGCGACGGATTCAGTCGTCGCTATTTCCAAGGCTGTTGACAGTTAAAAACGAGCAAACAGTCGGTTGTGTAAATCGCGACGGTTTACTCGTTGCGCACAAATCATGATGGGACAGTTGGATGTGTTCAAGACAATTGAAATAAAAACACGATGGGTATAGCCGGTGCGTTCATGCAACACTCCTTAATACAAAATAGACACAAAAACCAAGGGCGGGAAAATAGTCAAATCGCGACGCCACAGGCGGTCATGTCTTTGACATGCATTGAAACTTATGTGGCACACAGTTTGATGTTATCGGATCATGTCAGAACAAAACTAAAATGCGATAGTCTGGGCAGTTGCTTTTCAGGTAAATGTGACTGTTCGATCCGTCACGATACCGAGTTCTAAATCGCAACGTCTGGATCAGTCGCGGTTAGGGTTCAACCCGAAAACAGGAAAAAACGGTGTACTCATGCATATTGGCCTATAACTCGAGATCTAGGGCTCTTCCGACAAAACTGTGAACATGAAAGTTGTAGAGGACGTTGAGTAGAAGAGAAATATACTTTGGGTTGATTCAATTTGATCTTGGGATGCATGAAACATGACATGAACACTAAAAGCCCTAATCATGCACGACTCTTGGAAAATGCTTAGTACTCGAAGCATGCTCAATAGAAGTTAGGGAAAACATATACATATGAAACTAGACACGAAGAGCTTTAACATGGTATAGGGTTTGTTAAGATTTGGCCTGAGAACGCCTACTTGTGAAAGCTCCTAAGAAGAGTCTTCTGCAGGTCGATGCAGAACGACGAATGGGGAAGAAGGCTCCAGTTGGAGGCGATCTCCACCTCCTCTGGTGTTCTAGCACTACTCCTCATGACCCTAGCAAGTTGGTAACTCATCCCCAGGTGGTTTATGATGAGTATTTAAGTGTTTAGGGTTGTTTAGGAGTCCTAATGTGTCTAAAAAAGGAGAGCTCCAAGTTTTGGTTAATCCCTACCCTATTGTGAGGATTTCCATCCCAATTTGTGTAGGAGAACCATTAGGAAACTCAAATCCATAATATGGTTGGGCATGAATTTGGGTTACTATGTAAGTCTAATTATCTTTCATTTTGCCCTAATTGCCCTTTCTATTTTTTTCCCATTAGGGTTACGAATTTTCATGATATTTTCTTAATTGAATTTATTGGTGGGCCAAAAGATATCTTTTGGTCCATTTCTTTCATTGGGTTGTCAATACCCATTTTTTGAAGTCCACGCATACTTTTATTTTATTTTGTGACTCACTTAAGTACATTTGATAATGATTTTCTAACTTATTCCTTAATTACGATAATCATTTGCAACACAACATCAACTCGGACAATCGGATTTTTCTTTACATGATTTTCTTTGTGGGTCATTAGGGAGTATTATTTAGAATTGAATTATGATTTTTATGAAATTTTTCGATCTATTTTTGTATGTACGATAATGGCACGTACGTTTTTACTATTCAATAATATTAAATTATTATTTTCAAATTATTTCTAATTTTATAATTACTAAATTTTTGGGGTGCTACATAACTAGTATTCTAGAGATCGTATGTTTGGTATAGTATTGTCAGGCCTATACATAATCTATTTGATTCTCACTCTTATTGGATTCTCTCGGAAAAGTCTTTCTCTCTTAATTCGATTGACCCTGACCAGAGATTTTTCTAAGTAAGAACACATGAGATATTCCTCTCATGATATTGAGAGTGGATGATCATTTATTGACATACAATTACCTTCGTAAGGTTGGCTACAATTTCTAATAATCAGTTGTACTAGATCTAGTACTTCCAGACCTATATACGTCTGGTGTTAAAGAATGGAGTACTCAAAGAAGACATCCTTGGTTACTCAACTCTAAGGACCAATTACACAACTGAGACCGCGTAAACGTTGTCTGATAATCAGGTATTGTCAACCATACAACATTCCAAGAGTGAATCATTTAGTGGACTCATTCTCTAGTGAACACTTGAACCATACCTCTATTGTCTCCACACAAGTAGCTATGAGACCAACTACTCCTTTATATGGACGAGTATACAACACAACAGTCTATCCAGTTATCTCGATGTCCTTCTCGAGTAATATATGACTAGGAATATTTAAGATCTATATTTAAAGAGAACTAGTCTCATAACCATGATCACATGATGATCTAATTTCTATTGCACAAATCTATAGACATCACAATATAAACATCATATCATATATGTAATATAAAATGATAAAATATTATTAATATTATTTAAAATATATATATATTAATAAAAAATTATAAATGTCATCACTAATATGAATTAACTTGAAGAGTGGGCTTGCAAGGGATGTGTGGGTGTTGGAGAGGGTGTCTCCCCCTAATTTCAAAGAGTGACAGAGGGAAAGATGACAATTGGGCGAGAGAGAAAGAGAACACATAGAGAGAAAGAGAGAGAATTAATGTAGAGAGAGAGAGAGAGAGAGAGAGAGTCGGCTGGGAGGGTGTTGGAGAGAGATGCGAGTGAGTGAAAGTTATTAAAAAATAATTTTTTAAAAGTTATAAAGTGTAAGTTAATCTTTTTATTTTCTTAACTTATATGTGATTGAGTTAAACAGATGGAATCAAATAGTATGATATATATGATAAAATATATAGAATATATCGATATAGAAAATAATATAGAAATTTAACTTTGATTATGATATATCTAGGGAGAATAATGATCAGTCCCTGGCAGGGATCTGACATTATTTTCAGGTCCCTATTAGGTTTTTCAAAGCCTTCGGTCCTTGCTTTATGCAGGACTTATTTTTAAGTTCCTGCTTTTTGCCCCTGTTATCCTCCCCCGTTATCTCAAAAGTGTGTAATTGTTATCCTAAAAGTGTGTAACTATGTAAGTACGTACTTACACAGTTACATGTAAATCCTGTAACTGTGTAACTTACCCAGTTACACATGTAAGTATGTAATCATGTAAGTATGTAAATCCTGTAATTGTGTAACTTACCCAGTTACACATGTAAGTATGTAATTACATACTTACGCAGTTACACATGTAACTATGTAACTACATAGAAATTAAGTTTATAACTCTGTAATTAGGGCTTACCTAATTACATACTTACATAGTTTTAGAAGGATATATCTAATTATTTTAATTCATAATATACCAAAAGTGTGTAACTGCGTAAGTACGTACTTACCCAGTTACATGTGTAACTGCGTAAGTATGTAAATCCTGTAACTGTGTAACTTACCCAGTTACACATGTAACTATGTAACTGTGTAAGTACGTACTTACCCAGTTACATGTGTAACTGGGTAAGTATGTAAATCCTGTAACTGTGTAACTTACCCAGTTACACATGTAACTATGTAACTGTGTAAGTACGTACTTACAAAGTACACACTTACCCAGTAACTAAATAGAAATTTTATAAGTTTGTAACTCTTGTTGCCCAGTTGATGAGCCCAGAGGGGGGGTGAATGGGTCTTTCAAAAATTACTTAGCCAGTACCTGTACTTAAAACATACACACAAAGATGTTTTCGATGAAGGTTAGTATAAACAATCAAACACATAAGAAATCAATCATACAACACAAGGAATTATCCTAGTTCAGACCTCCTCTCCTTAGGAGTCCTACGTCCAGTCCCTGAGCAACAACTCAGGATTCTACTAACAAGGGTACAGTCCCCCTATGGACACTACAACACCAGCTCAACTGGTCTTCCTTCACACGAAGGGAACTACAACACCCTGGATGCCCACCAGGTCTTCCTCCACCACGAAGGGAATTATAAACACCTGGATACCCCAGGTCTTCCTTCACAACAGAAGGGAATTATAACACCCTGGATACCCCACCAGGCCTTCCTTCACAACAGAAGGGAAAAACTCAGCAAAAAATAGGCAATAAAATCAAGCCCCTAGATCAAGCTTTAACAAGCCACAATCTGAAGCAAATAGCCCTGAGAGAAGGAGATCTAAACAATGGTCTCTCTCAGAACTACACAGGCTCTCTCTCAAGATTTCTATTACAGCACAGAGAGCTAAAGAGCTGAGACAATTTGGAGTGGGATGCTTGGCTCTAGGATTCTCGCAGAAGATCTGAATTGCTTGCATTTAGTGCTTGTATAAGTTCTTCTGTCTCGTATTTATATCTCAATTTGAAATGTATTCGTTGAAGTATCCGTTGTCTCTGGTTTAGTGGACGTTAGACTGAATGGTCCTTGGAAGCTTCCAATCAACAGTCTTTTATCCATTTATGCACGCAAAATCTTCAGTGTTATTCTTTGGCTTCTATTTTGTCCAACGTTGTAAGATGGACTGTCATCAGATATCTGCACATATTTCAAGCTAGACAGCTAAGCTGTCTCTGATGTCAGTCAACGTTAGAACAAATAATCACAGAAATAGTAATGCCAAATAGCTGTTCTAAAAGATACACACAGAGTAAGCACGATAATGGACGTTATCGTCTGCATGCGTGCAGAGATACGTTCAGTCTACATTAAATGCAAAGGTGTCAGAAGGATATGCGTGACGACTTTGACTATTCAATGCTTTGACTAATAGCAAATCGTTGTACATAAGAAGTCGATACATTCATGACTTATGAAATCGTTATGATCAAGTCAATTTAGCTAAATCGTTGTAAGACATAACCAAATCGTTATGTTTACTGAAGAAATCGTTGTGTTCAGTGAAGAAATCATTATGAACACTTAGGAAATCATTGCATGAAGCAAGTCGTTTTGTTCAACGAAGGAATCGTTATGAACACTTAGGAAATCGTTGCATGAAGCAAGTCATTGTGTTCAACAAAGGAATCGTTATGAACACTTAGGAAATCGTTGCATGAAGCAAGTCGTTGTGTTCAATGAAGGAATCGTTACGAACACTTAAGAAATCGTTGTGGGAAGCAAAATCGTTATGAGTTCTTAAGAAATCGATGCGATGTCCTAAGGAATCGTTGCGAAGACTTAAGAAATCGTTGCGATGAGCAAATCGTTACGAGGTCTTAAGAAATCGTTGTGATGACTTAAGAAATCGTTGCAAAGAGCAAATCGTTATGAGGTCTTAAGAAATTGTTGTGATGACTTAATTGTTATGACGACTTACGAAATCGTTGTAATGAGCAATCATTACGATGACTAAAGGAATCGTTGCGATGAGAAAATCGTTACGAACTAAAGGAATCATTGTGATGAGCAAATTGTTATGACAACTTAAGAAATCGTTGTAATGAGCAAATCATTATGACGACTTAAGAAATCGTTGCGATGAGCAAATCGTTATGGGAATGATTTTAGGTTTATGAGGAAATCGTTAAGGCCCTTATGAAATCTTTACAGTTCTACTGAAATTGTTGTAGCATAAGGAAAGTCGATGTGGACTTAGAGAAATTTCATGCTGAACTTAATATTGCTTCAGAAGGGTAATACTTACCAAATTTGCTTGATTTTCCTGTAGTGTTTCCTGTGCTCAAGACTTATGGAATAAGTGTTAGTAATCTTTGACATGGTTTTGTTAATCACCAAAATAAATATATAATTAATTAAAATTACATGGGGACAGACTGATCATCAATCTCACCATTTTTGGTGATGACAAAACATAACAAAAAATATGAAGAACCAAAAGTTTTTCGAAATGTATTTCAGAAAACTAGGTATTTCTCCCCATTTTTATCATTAAGCAAAAAGATAAACTGAGACAAAGAAGAGGAAAAGAAAGGAAAAAAGATTGAAGGGCACCCAAACAAAATGAATTGATTAATTCTGAGGAGGTACAGGAAGATAATAAGCAGGAGACAAAAGAGAGGCGAAATGAGAAATGGTTTCCCATGCCTGTTCTTCCTGCTCTTCAAAAAACAACTTGAACACTCCAAGGGCTAAAGAGTAGGTTGGTCCCATGGAGGGAGCCATCTTGCGGAGATGAAGAGCTAACTGCTGGTCAAGGAAATCAGCATAGGAGCCCATATCCATGGACATCTTGAGAAAGAGGATTGTCCAAAGCTGGCACAAGCAAGGAACCCATCCATAGAGATAGGGTAGTAGTTTTGCTTCTGCTCAGGGCATGGCGCATGGCGCATGGCTGCAAAAACCTTGTACCTTTCAACCCAAGTCTTAAGGGGATCATTTACCAGGTGAATGGAGTTCATGTCCAAAAAGGTAGCCAGAGAAACTTGAGGTTTACCTTCCATGGCTTGAGCTTCATTCAGATCAGACAACTGTTGAGCAGAAAGGGGGTAAAATCTGGTCCATTCTGAGGAAGTCAACCGCTCACATTCTGACAGGATGGGTGCAAGAACCTCAGCACTGACATGGCCTGGTGATATTCTCTTAAGAGAAATCTAACAAATGCAACCAGAAAGCCTTTCTGTACCTTAATTCTTCCCATAACCCTGGAAAAACATTCAAAAATGATAGACCCAACAGAGGATTCCATGACTAGGAAGTGAATTTGGGGAAGAGAGATCTCCTCTGGCAGTTGAAGGGAAGCAAAATCAATTTGGATAGCTTCAGTGTGGGCTACAACTGTAGTAAGAGCTGTGATTGCCTGCTTGAACTAGCCCAACTGAACATCTGGGAGATGATGGACATATCTTAAATTGTTGAACAGCAGGAAGTGCCTGACCATCTTGATCTCCTTATGAATGAATGGGCCCCAAGAATGTTTATGGTGATTTGGAACCATTCTGATAAGGTCGGGGAATGGTCCCTTGGAGGGAATCTGGCAGATCTAGCTAGAAGAATTTGTTATAGAGCTCTTTGTGCCCCCTAGCCCATTGCTCTTCAGACTTGGAGTGAGCAACAGAGAAAAGTTTAGATTGTTCAGTTTTAGATAGAGGAGTACAGGGTAGAACAACATTTAAATGGTCTGTAAGATTGAGGAAGGGAAGGTTGATGATGGTGGCAAAAACAACCTTCTGAAGATATTCTCTATACAGTGGTTTATTTTTGTTGTCCACTGTGAGAGAAAACCACAGAGGGGGATATTTAGGGTCAGAGGAAAGGGAGGAAGTGGATGAAATTTTCCTCTTTTTAGGAGCAGAACTAGAAGAGTCTGCCCTATGAATATGATCCCCAACTTTCAGTACAGACCTAAGAATGGCTTCTTCAAACTCATCCTTGACTTTTTCAAGAAAAGGAGATTCAAGTTCAGCATTCTCAGGGATTATAGTAAGGAAAGAGGGCAGAGGATAAGGATGAAGAAAAGAATCAGACAGAGAAAGGGGGTCATCTGCTGGTCTAGAGGAGGGACCAGAGGAAGAGGAGGCTCCAACTGAGGATGCTGGAGGATCTCGAAGGTGGAGGTGGAAGAATATGTGTTGAAGATGCAGGAGAGGAAGTGAAGTGAGGTGGAAAAGGTGTTGGTGAAGAGATGGGTCTAAGTTGTGTAGACACCCGGTTCTGGCTAATGGGTTGAACCACATTCTTGCTATCTTAGTGGGCCCCTAATTGGTCACTCACCTTGAGCCCACCATTAGCCTTGTTTGAGCCCATTAAACCATTAAATTGCCTTGAAATCTCGCCCATTATCACTTTTAGAGAGTCCTTGGAGCATAATAACTCTTATCTTTTTATATGATTGACTGATAATTCATAATTATTCTATTTTAGTCGCGACGCATCGTGGCGCCACGTCTCTAGTCGCGACGGTGTAGGCTGCCCCGACAACCCATGCATTATCTATGCACGTGGGCAATTCTGTCACGTCGTCTCGCCCCGTCGCGTTTCTAGTCGCGGCCCTACGATACGCCGCGACAGTAACTGAGCCCTCTGGCCTCCATAACTACCTTCTAATTATCCTCCCATGGACTTAACTTAATCCCTAGGGATTATCTCAACCCCTTGGGACGCGATTTCAGCCCTAGGGACTCTCCTTAAGGATCCTAAGGACTCTCCATGCAGTTTTTATTGGCCTTATCTCCCATTTTCGATTTTTGACTATTTTTAGGAGATAATCACATATTTTCTCACTCATGAGCTCTATATAAGCAAGACCCCTCTTCAAGGATGGGGAGCCTCATTTTGACCCCGAAGGGCTGCCGAAATCTCCTCTCACCAACACTTAGCCTCGCAGCCATCCATTTCTACCATATTTCTTCACATTCCACTCCACAAAGCTCCCTCATCTCATCATCAATGGAGCATGGGACGTGAAGAGGGCGACTTCAGCATCCTCCTGAAGCTATTGCACACCATTTGGGACTACATCCACGCCAGGGAGTCGCCCTAATGGGGCTCACCTTCTTCCCCCTCTTTCTCCTTCATTTCTACATGCATTTTATGTTATTCTTAGATAGAGCACATTCACTACTTTCCCACGTTTTCTACACCCCACAGGGGTTTAAAAACACCCCAGGTGCGTTCCCACCATGATCCCCCATTTTCTTTCATTTTTAGAATAGATACTAAGCTTAACATGTTCTAATAGGGGTTTTTTTTTTTCTTGTTTCCTCTTTTTTTTTGGCAGGCATCCAAGTGAGATCCACGAGAAGCTCTTCCTCTTTATCTGGCTGAAGAGGAGGAAGAAGGTCCCATCCACCATCTCTCGCAAAACAGAGAACGCGATGGAGAAGAGTGACGCGACAAGAAATGCGTCCGCTGAGACTGACGCGACTGCAGCACCATCGCGGCGTTCATTACGGCCGCGACATCAGGTACTCTCAGTTCTCTCTTTCTTTTCCTAGAGTAGTTAGCCATCATCGTTTCTTGTTTAGGCAACTTTCTAGGTGGCGATCACAATCCATATTTCCACACTACTAGTTTTAGTACATGTTTGTGTATCGAGGGGAAGTACAATCCCTGTGATTACATCTGTTGACGATCACGGTGGGACTTTCAGTGCCACCCTCGTAGATCTATTTTGCTTGCTTGCCATGTTTTCCCTTTACTTCCTCTTTGGTGCCCTGTTAGTCTGTTATTCCCTGTTTCATGCGTTTTGGCGCGCAGTTTGTGTCGCGGCGCATCGCGGTGACGCGATCATATCGCGTCGCCTATAACGGACGTGATCACATGTATGTGTTTCCTCTTTGCTTATTTGATATCTCCTGATACTGTGAGTTCATTCATGTCTGTATCATGTCTCTCTGACATGCTCGCCTGTGTTTCTGTCTCTTAGAATCCTGTTAGGGTTCGAATTTTCGTTTTCTTTCCATTGTAAGTTTTCGGATCTAGTCGCGGCAGTGCGCGGGGATGCGACCGGTTGCGTCAGAGTTAAGTGTCGCATCTACAGGTACACTTGTGTGTTACTGTTTTCATTCCTGGATCGGTTTCTGAGTGCTCCATAATCCATTTTGTATTTTGGCAATTTTGTACACTTATTATTTGTTCAGGTAGTCTGTTTGAGTCTGTGTGTGTGTGACTTACTGTGTTCTCAGGTGTCTGTTCTTATCGCGGCAGTCGCTCTGTCGCGATAAGGTCGCGGCGTACACAGCCGCCGCGACTTGGCCCGAGAGCTGTTTTGTCACCCTGCTTGCCCTCTACGTGCTACCCTTGCATACATTTCGGGCATTATGGTCCTATGCATACGCTTTTCATCCTATTGGTCAGGTTCCCCCTTGGATGAGTGAGTCCTCTCACCTACGAGCACTCGTAGGCCGACTCGGGCCCACCTTCCGAGGACCTTCGTAAGTCCTCGTGACCGTACGCACGTTGCGGGTTCACGGGCGGTTGTACCTGTTGCACCCTTTAGTCCGAACCACCTTGCTTGTGAGTGTACCATCTTTAGTGACACCGAAGGACTCGAGTTCATACCTGTTAGGGTTCATTTGACCGAGTGACACACCCTTAATCAATTCATCTAAAAGGTCAAGTTCAAACCTTAAGAAATTTACGCATTAATCATGACAACTTGAGTGTTTCGTTTCACCCCTCCTCATCTCAGTCCTTCTTGCTGTGATAGGGTCTAGGTGTTGTCTGTATCACCCCCTAATTGATTGGGGGGGGTGCATGCATCATTGCTTAGGGAGATCGAGTTAGTCCCCTCCGATCCTTGTACTTTATCATAATCCTTTGTTCGACATGGACCAATTCCGTGTGCTTGCCAATGATACCTTGCCCATCGGGCCTCGAGGATGTGGCCCAAACCACTATGGCCATACTTCCGGGGGTCGTTCAGCCCCCTTCATCATTGGGAGTCAATCCCGTCCTCCTTCTCCTCCAAGGGAAGACGACCCCCATTCACAATTCAGTCAGCTACTTCCTCATTTGACTCCAGATCAAGTCCGAGAATTCATCGCTACTGCCAAGGGCAAGCAACCCTTGTCTCCTTCTGCTCATAATTCAGCTCGACCGGCGGATTCCTCTGCCCATGTTGCCTCAGCACCTCACTTTCCTTCCTCAGGGGCGGATCCTATACCCCTCCGTCCTTGCACCATTCATTTCTCAGAACCAAACTACCATCCAGCACGAGAAGTTCGGCCTCGATCCCCTCCAACTTCGACATACTATACAACCGAACCTGCTTTCCTCCCCCGTGAGAGGTCCCACACTTTGAAAAACCCCGCTCCATTGTCTCTACAACCATGCCCAAGCCCCTCCGACTTCCTTGCAGAGTGGGCTGTCATGAAAAAGGAGCTTCACGATCTCAGAAGATAGATTGACCCTCACAAGGTGGCCGATATCGCCCTCCCATCATTCAGTACCTCCGGGTACCACCCCAGTCAGAGCTCCCTGTTTACCGGCGATACTCTGGGGTTGGAGACCCTTATGTTCATTTAAGGATTTTGTTTATGAGTCTGCACCACAAAGTATGATCGTCACCTCATAGCCTACTTGTTTAGAAAATCCTTAGATGGTCCGGCCATGGAGGGGTTTTACTCCTTACCCCTGAGAAAGCTGAGGATTTCCAGATCGTCCAGGAAAGATTCTTGCAGCAATTCCAAGATCGGGTCGGACCCGAATATTCCTTTGTTGATCTAGTCGCTGAAAAGATGAAGCCCGAGGAGGAGTTTGTTAGGATGGAACAGCACTCAGGTCAGCGACAACTCTCTCACACTACCCACTCGTAGATTCCAGAGAGAGATGGAAGGAGGTAGGAAGAAGAACACAAGAACACTAGATTTTACGTGGTTCGGAGGCAAGAAGCCTTCCTACGTCCACGGCCACAGCAGCTTTCAATACTTCTTCTCCAAGAAAAGATACACTATGTCACATACAAAGAGGACAAAAACCCCCCTTTATATATACTGGGAGGAAAGGGCGCCACAATCGAGTCACACAAGGGCAAAAGGGTCCTGTCTCTGAATCGCCTCAGAACGACATTCGACTGCATGAGTCGAATCCTCCACATTTGATATTCGACTGCATGAGTCGAATCCTTCATGCTGACATTCGACTGCATGAGTCGAATCATTCACATCTGACATCCGACTACGTGAGTCGAATCATTCAATCTGACATTCGAATCATTCAACCGCGACCTGACCCCTATAGAGATATGCTTCAGAGTTCGGGCTCCACATTCTAACAGAGTTTTCAACCTATGCCGACCGGTGGCGTTCATTGGCTGCCAAGGTCCGTTGCCCTATGCTAGAAGAGGAGAAGGTCAAACTGCTAATCTCTAACGCTACCCCAAACTACCGAGCCATATTGGCCATGAATGACATCACGACCATGCATCAGCTGTATAGCCGAGCCCGCTTCATTCAGACTCAACTCAAGGACTCACCTATACAATCCATGTTTGAGACCCCAAAAGCCCGTTATGTCAAGAAGCCTGAAGGCCCAGTTACTGAGGGGGTCCA
>JACBKR010005067.1:0-20370 GCA_014218235.1 Colocasia esculenta
ATGATGATCGTAGCTTACAGCTACGTTATGAATCGTGTCTAGGTGGCACGCCGCGCTTTATTAGGTAAATCATATTTCTGACGAATTTTGATTTTGATTTGGCTATTTTTAAAATGCGGCGAGCCGCCCGGACGCGCTTCTAACAAACATCATGATTACTGACGTGTCGCCTCTTAAATGGAGCTGACAGGGCGCAGCTCGAGGATTTGACTTTTAATCGCGGCGGGTCGGTAGGACGCGCATTAGAAGTATTATTCACGGCGACGACTGCCGACGCGTATGAGAACAAAAGGGCGTCCTCTGTTTAGGACGCAATTCATTGAAGCTCAACAGACCCTTATGGAGAAATCCCTAGAGAAATCTAGAAAGATAGGGAAATCACTCAAGAGATTAATTGAGAAGAGCCACTTCGAGGCATCGCGGTATAACATGAAATCTGCTCGATGTGCTGCCAAATTGGCGTGTCTACAATAGCATGTCTAAAGTGGTTTTTAATGTTGCCCATCAAACTGTAGTTAAGAATTACATATGGATTATTGGCGATGGTAGAAGTGTGGATTTTCTGAAGCATGTCTGGATTGGGCAAGACCCGTTAGACGATGTGTTGTCCACCCCTTACAATGGGCCTGGTCTTACTGTTCGTGAGGTCATTTCTAATGCTGACCATCCTATTCGCAACCTCATTCCGTGTCCCACTATTCTTCAGGATATTCAGCTGCTTGATCAGAAAGACTGTTGTGTTTGGACTGCATCTCCTGGTGGTTCCTTCACTACCTCTTCTGCCTACAAGATTTTCTCTTTGCATGGGGTGACAAGGTTGCCCCTGGTACGTATGTGGCATCACTCCTTCTATAAGCGTGCATCCATTTTTTGTTGGAAGATTTTATATCGAGCTATTCCTGTGGATTCCCGCATCTCGGATCAGGGTATTGCCATTGTTTCTCGGTGTTCATGTTGTACCATCCCTTGCTTTGAAGACATGAACCATCTCTTTATTCTAGTGATTTGGCACGTAATCTATGGAACCGGGTTGCTCCTATTTTGAATATTAACATGTCCAATTCTGCCAATAACTACCCGTCTCTGGCACATCTTGCGGCACTGCAATCCATCCACGCCCCATGGCTTACCTCCCTGTACGCTTCCATGCTGGTTATTTGGGAATATGGCGTGCTCGCTGCCTTATGCGGTTTAAAGGGAGCGGGCTTCAGTTCACCACATTATTCATAATATTTGCTACATGGTCTCCTCGTCCCTTGACACGTTGGTTTTTAAGAATTTACCATCCGATAAGCTCCTCTTGGATCTTAGGTCTTTTGGTTTCTCTCCTAGAGTCAAAGCGAGTTCTTTTAAGTTGATCAGGTGGATCCTGCCCGACTCTGGTCTGGTTCTTAATGTTGATGGAGCCAGTAAAGGGAATTCGGGTATTTATGGGGGAGGCGGGTGTATCAGGGACAGTTCGGGTCATCTTCTATTGGCTTTTGCTCATTTCTATGGTTCTGGTGATAGCTTGGTTACTGAGGTGCACGCCCTTGTGATGGTATTTGGTTGGCATCTGAATATGGCTTCCTGTTGTCCTTCATCTGCTCAGATTCAGCAACTCTTGTCACTTCCATTAATACCAACAAATCTCCTTCTTGGGATTGCTTGTGCTGGTGGCATGAAGCTCACTCTTATATTCACAATTCAAATGTCAAGGTGGTTCACACTTACAGAGAAGCTAATCAGGTGGCTGATGCTTTGGCTAATTTGGGTTGTAAGCTTCTTAGTAATGTAATTTTCTTTTCTTCCACTTCATTACCTCGTGAGTGTAAAGGTCCTCTTACTTTGGACCGATCTGGAGTTCCTAACTTCAGGCCAGTTTAGCTGGGGTATGCCCCTTTGCTCTTATATACTGCTCTTATATTTTAAATCTAGGCCCAGGTGGTTCGCACTGGTGGAGTGGGAACATTCTATTCCCTTGGAATAGGGTGCACTTCCTAGTTGCTGTCCCTGAGGACCTTTTGAAGAAAAAAAAAAAGAATGCTTATAGGCTAGTGAATGCCGATGGTGAGAAGCTCTCTCACCCGTGGAATGGCTTGTATCTTAAAAGATTCTACCCTTAATAAAAGATTTTTCTATAGTGGCACTACTTTGCAAAGGAGTACCAGCAGTCTTGGGTCTCGTATCCTTTTATGGTTATCAAATAACCCCTATGTCCAGCCAACACAGCAACCCAAGGTCGACTCCCCTTAGACAAAGGTGTTCCTACTTAGCCCTTGTGTAGGGAAAGTGAAGGCCTATTCTCCTCTTACTCGAACAAGGCATAGCGCCAAAAGGATCGCCGATTTGAAGACAGAGAAGGGGGTAGATCATGTGTGAATGAAATCTCAAATAGAGACGGTCAATTCAAATTTACAAAAGAAAGAAATGACAAAAATACAGAAAAACAAATGAGTCAAAATGAAGGATAGAGGCATGGCAAAGAGTGGTAAAGTCCCCGCAGGACGAAAATGAGCCCGGTTGTACGCATGCCCCAAACAAAATCAACGACCACAACATCTCTGGACAACAGACAGAATCCACATGAGATGCACCCTAACGAGTCAACAAACCAGCATCCCGAGCACCGATGCTAAGTCTTACCCCCTTAGTCTTCCTATCCCCACTAATGACCGGAACACTCCCACACCTGGTCTATGTAGGAACACAAATAACTAGGGGCAATCAGTCGAAGGGAGGCTAAGAACAAATGCACACTGCACTTAGGGGGTGTCTGACAACAAGAAATGAGAGATGAGATTCATAACTAATCACTCAAATGCAGAGGGTGACGCTAGAGAAAATCCAAAAAATCTAAAAAAATAGAAAATCTAAAAATAAAAAATAAAAAAAATAAAAAATAAAAAATAAAAAAAAATAGAAAAAAATAGAAAACCAAAAATCCAAAAAAATTAAAAAATCCAAAATCCAAAAAAAAATAAAAAACCCAAAAATAAAAAAAAATAGAGAAAATCCCAAAAATAGAAAATTTCAAATATCCAAAAAATAGATGTACATATTATTTTTTAGCATGCATTGTTACTTTCTATTTTTGTCTACTTATAAGACTCAGCTCCTTGACTATCATAAAGTTAAAGTCAATCCTTACTTAATGCAAGGGGCTGAGCCAAAGAGCAGATCTAACTTGTTTTGCTAAGTGTGCAGGGACAGGATGTTTTGAGCAGCACAACGATGTACTTAGTTTTCTCTCTCGGATCTCATTTCCCACTCATCTCAATCACAAACCATTCAAACATTCATAAACACTGGCACAAAAGTAAAGATCAACTAAATATAAACATCATGTACAAGATAAGGGGGAGGTGGCTCACAAGCTCCTCACTGTTCATCACCACTCTCCCTAGATCCCTCGTGCCTCTCAGGTGGTGGTGGCATGTCACCACCACCCCTAACACCCCAGGCGCTCATCTCACCCTCCCGGCGCCTCTCCTCCTCCTCTTTCCTCTGACGGTTGGAGGAACCTGCTTCGAAGCTCGTCGATGCGGATCTACTGCGCAGATGTCTCGCCGCGCAGTCAGGACAGCTCAGCTTGGCCCACTGACGACCCCTGCACACGCAGCGTCGCCAGCTCTCTCGACAGCTCCCACACCTGGCTCACCGCCGTCTCGGCCTGCAAGCGCCATCGAGCCACCTCCGCTGCCGACGTCTCCGCCTGGAGGTGCCACTGACCGATCGCTACCGCCGCCATGTCAGCCTACTTGCGCCACTCACCTGGCCAGTGGCAGTCCTTGATAGCTCACGAATGCGTCGTTAAACACGTGGCTAACAATCTTAAAAATTATCAGCTTGCACAAAATATTTTAACAATAGCTAAGTGATGAGACCGAGTCGAATCCATGGGGAAAAAGATTATTAACTTTGAAAACCTTGAGTTTCTTTAATTAGAAAAGTGTGTTGAGAATTGTAGAACTAAATCCTAAAACTAATTTGATAAATAAATCTAATCTAAGTGAAGAAATAAGAAGAGAGAAATATAGATAGAAAAAAAACTAAATTAACAAGATTTAAAATTAAATTACACTAACAAACAAAAGATTTAACAATAGGAAATGGAGAGATAGAAAGAGAGGAGAGGGAACGAGAGAGAGAGGATATAGGGAGAGAAGAGGATAATACAATAAAGAAGAGGGAGAAGAGTAACTAACAAATTTATTTAAATAACAAGAGTAAATAGTGCAGTAATCGTTACATGAAATAGATAGATTTTACATTAATCATTGCAAGCAAAAAAACAAAAGTAAAACTTAACTATGAGTTTAAAAAAATAACGAGAAAGGGTGGAGAAGGTATGGCGGCACTGTAGCACGTAGCTACAGTGCTCGCTACAGTAGCAGCGAGAGAGAGGCGGCCCTCTCGCTCACGTTGCATGCAACGTGGGTGAAGACGGGCTGGCCTCGGAGGGCTATAGCAAGCGGCTGGGGCGTGGGCGGAAGCAGCATGGTGGCGACTGTAATCACGGGGAATGTGCACCCCCTCGAAACATAAAGCACGTTTTAAAATATCAACTTAAAAGCATGGAAATATGGAGGGTGTGATAGCCACCTAGATAGTTGCCAGAATAGAGAAATAGATAGGCTAACTACGCTTGGAAAAAGGAAGGAGAACGAGACACTGACCTTTGTCGTGACGGGGAAGCCCGCCGCGATGGAGCTGATGTCGCGATACCCAACCGGGCGCATTAAGCATGTCGCGACGCCCTAGCCTGTCGCGTTCTCTGTAGTGTGGGAGAAAGTTGGTGTGGACCTTCTTCCTGTCCTCCAGCCGGCCAGAGAACAACAGCCGCTCGTAGACTGATGTTTGTGTACCTGCCAAAACAAAAGAAACAAGACAATAAACCATGTTAGAACATATTAAGTGTAGTAACTATCCACAAATGAAGAGAAAGGGGAGATCATGGAGGGAACGGACTGGGGTGGTTTTTAAACCCCTTGGGTGGATGGAAAACGTGGGAAGTAAAGAGTGAAATACGTCCTATCTAAAAAATAAACAATATGCATGAAAGAAGAAGGGGAGAGGGAGAGGAAGAAAGAGCCCCAATGGGGCGACTCCCTGGCTTCAAAAGGTGTCCTTGCGTTGTGGAGGAGCATCAGGGGTCGCCTCCTCCACCTCCAAACTCCATGGATGAAGAAGACAACTTGATTTTAGTGGAGAAAGTAGTTGGAAATGAGAGGGAATGGGTGAGCCACGAGTTAAGTCAAGGTCAAAGGAAATTTTGGCAGCACTTCGTGACAAAAAAAATGGGGGGCCCCTCTCCTCTGAAGGAGAGGCCTTGCTTATATAGGATAGGAGAGACAATATCCTGTCCTTAAATGATAATCACCGAAATGAGAGGATGAATCTGAAGGAAATTCGCATGGGAGAGTCCTAGCCAGGCCCTAAGGTGTCCCACAACCTCACACTGCGCTCAGGTGGGTTAGGAAGTTGCATGGGATGAGGATAAGGCCAATAGAGGATAAAGAGGAGGTGGTTGCGGAGGCCAGTGCATGCGGCTGTAGTCACGACGGGTCATAGGGGCGTGACAGGGATGAACGCGACGGCCATGGGGGACACGACTCTGAAGCCACGTGCATGGATATGCATGGGCTGTTGCGACGGCCAAGGGGGGGCGCGATAAGGCTAACGCGGCGCCCCGACCCGTCGCGTTAAGGAAAATCGAATATTCTCAAAAATGGATCAATAAAATGGGAGAATAATGGGGACTTAAGGCACATGGACTCTTTTAAAAGGATAATGGACGGGATATCATGAAAATTGGGCTCTTAATGGGCTCAAAGCAAGGCTAATAGTGGGCTCAAGGTGAATGACCAACTTGGGGGTCAATAAGATAACAAAAAATACGGTTCAACTTGTAGGCCAAAATCGGGTGTCTACAGCGACGTGCGCGTAGGCGGGCGGCCTGCAAAAGCGGTGTCGCAGGCAGGGGTGGGAGACTGTGTGCACCCGTGTGCACGGCTGGGCGATCTGCTGATGCTGCTGCCTGTCTCCTGAAACGAGAGAGAATAGAGCCAAGAGAGAAGAAGACGAAGAATGAGAGGAGGAAAAGGATGCGTGTGACAGAGAGAGAGAGAGAGGAGGTAAAGATCGGATGAGAGGAAAGAGAGTGTTTATAAAATAGATAGAGAGAAGAGAGGAAAGAGGAGAGAGTTAAGGAGATAGATTTTTGAAAAATAGAGAGGGATTTTAAAAATGAGATGGAGTTTTGAAAATTGAAAAGATAGAGAAGGAAAGAATAAAATATTTTTAAAAATTAGAATCTCTCCTCATTATCTCTTGATCCAATTAGATCATTTAGCTCATTTGAAACCTCATTTCTTGGCCCATTAGTCCTGCAAACACAACACAGAAGAGGTTTAATCAATTAACACACTTGTAATCAAATGATAATAAAAATCTTATGAAATTATCAATTATTTGTCAATAAAATTACACAATTATTTATAACGATTATGTAATTATCACATCCCCTTAGCAATGCACACAAGTGAATAATTGGGACAAACAAGAGCTTAAAACATCATATTTCATGACAAGAAAGCAAGGATGAGAATGATCAATCATGAGTATTTCTAGCTCTAACCAGTTTATTTCCGGTCATATTATGAGAGGTGACCATCCTCTGTGCATGTTTACTACTGTTTATGTTGCATGCGACTTGGGTCTTCGTCGTGTGCTTTCTCAGATAAGAAGGGTGGGGCTCTTCCCAATACCAATTCCATGCTTGATTTTAACTCTTTCTCTTCGGCTACTAGTCTTTTGGACGCTGGTTATATTGGTGAGCATTTCACCTGGTCGGACAATAGGATTGGCCAAGCCGCTGTCAAGGCTAGGCTGGATCAGATCTTAATTAATCCTCAGTGGCACATGTCTTTCCCAGGTTTTAGTGTTAAGCACCTTTCCAGAGGGTCTTTTGATCATGCCCCTTTGCTCATGAATCTTATCAGTCATTCGCCTACATCTGCCAGGTTTATTTTCCAAAAGATGTGGGTCACCCATGATTCCTTTACTCAGAGTGTGTTTGATGTCTGGAATAATATTGAAGCATCATTTCCAAACCCCTTTATAACACTACAATTCAAGCTAAAGGCGGTCAAAAATATGTTACGGTCTTCGAATAAAAATGTTTTTGGGAAGGTGGAGGAAGTTGTTCTTCATGCAGAAAATCAAGTGGCGGCCATGCAGCTTCAGTTTGATGATGATCCCTCTGCTGAGAATAGGTCTTGCCTTAATGCTGCCAATGCGAGCCTTCGGCGTGCCCTCAACTGTCAAGAGCTCTTTTGGGCTCAGAAGGCCAGAGTTCAGTGGCTCAATAATGGAGATAAAAATACTACTTTTTACCACGCTATGGTACAAGGCAACAGAAGGAGAAACTATATTCACAGACTCAAAGTTGATGGTGCTTGGTGTGAAGACCAAGAATATCTTTCTAATGAGGCAGTAAAATTCTTCCAAAATTTGCTCACTTCAGAAATCCACATTATGGATAATTCCTTGCTGCAGTCTATCCCTTCGCTTATTCATGATGATCAGAATTTGGGTTTATCTTCTATTCCCACTGACAAAGAGGTTAAGCAGGCAGTATGGTCTATGAATGGTGATGGTGCGCTAGGATCGGATGGTTTTACGGGGTGTTTCTTTAAGGCTTGCTGGGATATTGTTTTTGTTGATGTTATTGTTGCTGTTAGAGGCTTCTTTATGGGGTATCCCTTGCCGAGAGGAGTTAGCTCCTCCTTGATCGCTATTATACCTAAAGTTCCCCACCCTTCATCCTTTGGGGACTTTAGGCCTATAAGCCTTTGTAACTTCTGTTATAAAATTATTTCAAGATTATCTATGTTCGTCTAACCGATATTTTACCGTTGATCATATCTGAGGAGCAGGGTGCCTTTATGAAAGGCAAAAATATTGTTGACAATATCTCTCTCTCGAATCAGCTTATTCAGGATCTTGGCAGAAAGATTCGTGGTCATAATGTTATTTTCAAGCTTGATATGATGAAGGCTTATGATAGAGTTGAATGGGATTTCATGTTTGCTGTGCTCCGCAAATTCGGTTTCTCTAACCATTTTATCTCTTACATTGGCATGATGGTTACTAATTGTTGGTTCTCTATTCTTTTCAATGGCTCCACGGTTGGGTATTTTAAATCCTCCAGAGGTCTACGTCAAGGGGACCCTTTAGCGCCAGCTCTTTTTATCATTATGGAAGAGGCCCTTAGCAGGGGATTAAAGCATCTCCATTCATCTAAATCTTTACTACCTTTTTCTGGTCCCAGGAGCTGCCCGCCAGTCTCACATTTGCTTTTTGCGGACGACACCTTAATTTTTTAAAATGGTCAACGATCTAATATCATTAAGCTACAAAATTTCTTGAGAAGTTATGAGCACTGTTCAGGGCAGAAAATAAATCTCAAAAAAGTAGCTTTATCTTATCTTGCAAGGCTCCTCTTTCCCTAGCTCGCAAGATTTCTAGCATCACGGGCTTTAAGCAGCAGCTGGGTACTTTTCGTTATCTTGGGGTCCCCATCAGGTATGGAAGAACTAGAGTTGTTGATTACAAATTCCTCATTGACAAGATTAATCTTAAGATGAATACTTGGAAGTCTAAATTCCTTTCTCAAGTTGGCAGGCTACTCTTATTAATTCTGTCCTCAACTACATCCCAATTTATCTTGCTGCTGCGATCTCCATTCCTAAAACAGTGGTTAACTACATTGAAAAATCTTGTGCTAATTTCTTTTGGAGTGGAACGGATGGTATTCATCGGAAGCACTGGGTTTCCTGGGACATCATCCATCATCCTATTTATGAAGGTGGGCTTGACATCAAGAGCTTATGGCATTTTCAACTAGCTTTGGCTACCAAACAAATCTGGAATATTTACCATGGATCTTCCATGTGGGCTAGATATGCAAGGTTAATATTTAAGGTGGATTATGGTGAACCATTCAAGAAATTGATTCCTCATGGTATGTCTAAAGTGATTTTTAATATTGCTCATCAAACTATCATCAAGAACTCCAGGGGGTTATCGGCGATGGTAGGAGTGTGGATTTTCTAAAAGATGTTTGGATTGGGCAAGGTCCTCTCAAGGACATGCTGTCCGCCCCTTACTTTGGGCCTGGGATCACTATTCGAGAGGTCATTCATAATGCTACTCATCCTATTCGCAGTCTTCTTCTGTGCCCCAATATTCTTTAGGATATCCAGTTACTCGATCAGGAGGGCTGTTGTGTTTGGACTGCGTCTTCTGCTGGTTCTTTCACTACCTCTTCTGCTTATACTCTTCTATCCTTGCATGGCATGAAGAGGATGCCCCTGGCACGTCTGTGGCATCATTCTTTCTATAAGCGTGCTTCTATTTTTTGTTGGAAGATTTTATATAGGGCCATCCCTGTGGATTCATGTATCTCGGATCATGGTATTTCCATTGCTTCCCGGTGTTCCTATTGTAGAATCCTTGCTCTGAAGACCTGAACCACCTTTTCATCTCTAGTGATTTGGCCTCCAAGCTTTGGCAGTGGGTTGCACCTATTCTGGATCTTAACATGAGCTCTTATGCTAACATTACTACCCGTCTGTGGCAAATCTTGTGTATTTGTAATCCTACTACGCCATATGGATTTATTTCATTGTATTCTTCCATGCTGATTATTTGGGAAATATGGCGCACTAGATGCCTCATGCGGTTTGAGGGCAAGCGGATCTCGGTTCACAGAGTTATCCATAATATCCGGTATATGGTGTCTACGTCCCTTGATACGATGGTTTTTAAGAACCATTCATCTGAAAAGCACCTTAAAATATTCAATCTCTTGGTTTCTCTCCAAAAATCAAAGCGAGCTCCTTCAAGCTTGTCAGGTGGATCCCGCCAGATATTGGTTTGGTTCTTAATGTTGATGGAGCCAGTAAGGGGAATCCAGGTACTTGTGGGGGAGGTGGTTGTATCAGGGACAATATGGGCAATCTTCTTTTGGCCTTCGCCCACTACTATGGCTTTGGTAGAAGTTTGGTTGTTGAGGTGTGTTCTCTTTGTGATGGTATTCGGTTGGCATCTGAATATGGTTACACTTTGTCTTTAATCTGCTCAGATTCGGCAACTCTTGTCACTTCCATTAATAGCAACAAATCTCCATCTTGGGAGTGTTTGCGTTGGTGGCGTGAAGCTCAGTCACACATTCATAAATCAAATGTCAAAGTTTTTCATACTTATAGACAAGCTAACCAGGTGGCAGACGCTTTGGCTAATTTCGGTTGCAAGTTATCTAGCAATGTAATTTTCCTTTCTTCCACCTCCTTACCTCGTGAGTGTAAAGGTCCTCTTACTTTGGACCGGTCTGGGGTTCCTAACTTCAGGCCAGTTTAGTTGGGGTATGCCCCTTTGATCTTGTACACTTTTTCTATATTTATAAACCAGGCCCAGGTCGATCGCACTAGTGGAGTGGGAACATTCTATTCCTTGGAATAGGGTGCACTCTCCTAGCCACTGACCCTAAGGACCTTTTCGCTTAAAAAAAAAAAGTGTTTCTAGCTCTAGAGGTAAGTGTCGAAGGTAAGCATGTCAGTTCATGTTATTAGACAATTCCTCAAGATACACTTAAAATTTTTATTTTCTTTGTTAAATTTGTGCTTGTGATCAATAAACATTAATAAGATGGTGCATGGGCTTTTTTACCTATTACTCAGAGATGATATCAACTCTACACTCCTTAAATCCAATCCTCGAATTACAGGTAGCTTTCACTCTGCCTTTTCTCTTCTTCTTTTTTTGGGTAATATTTTGTAAACTTGGATACCCTTTCACCGTTTAATGCGAACTTCTACACTTCTTGAGGTGTCGAAGCCTAGTTACTAAGTTGGGGATTTCTTTCTTCATTTTCATTTCATTTTTTTTAAATGACTTGCAGGCAGGTAGCTTTTTCCCCACGATTAGTCTTCAATAAGAGTGTAGAATATCAATCATCAACTTGAGTATTAGGTAAAACTCTCATCACCCTCATGAATGACACCTATTCATCATTTAATTCATGTGTGTAGGTTCAATAAAATTTCAAATGTATTTTGAGGAAAATGCTAAGAACATAACCACAAACTCATCCTTTTAACTTACCACTAGCACAAGTAAATACTCAAAGTAAACTCATTCTAAAATGAGACATTCTTTTCTTGCATGAAAAACGATACATGAAGCATAATGTTCGGAATGTTTAGCAGGATTTTAAAATTTTGAGAAATTTTCACAATTTTCCCTCCCCCTAACTTGAAGGCCATTGTCCTCAATGGCAAACAGATGATAAAGCCATCAGAAGTTAGGAGAGATACAACCTGATATCTTAATGAAGGCGGGTTGCTCAATTGATTCATCAATGATAATGGGCCTCCAAAAACCTAGAACACAAATAAATAAGTTAACTCCTAAAAATATTGGGTTGCCTCCCAACAAGCGCTAAGTTTAATGTCTTCAGCCAGACATAGAGAAGTTATCATGCATCTACTCAGGGTCATTCAGAGGAATGGTTTCTTTTGGTGTCAGGTGTATGTTTTCCAAGTAAGGTTTGAGACATTGACCATTAACGGTGAAAGTTTGACCATTAACAGTGAAAGTTTGACCATTGTTAAGATCAAGAATTTTAACGGCACCATGGTCAAAAGCTTTAACAACAACGAACGATTTGTCCCATCGAGATTTCAATTTACCTGGAAATAAGCGTAACCTAGAGTTAAAGAGCCAGACTTTTTCATTAGGATGAAAAGACTTCCTAACAATATGTTTATCATGAAAAGCTTTGGTCTTGGTTTTATATATCTTGGAATTCTAATAGGCTTCATTGCGCAATTCCTCAAGTTCACTGAGTTGGAGGGTTTGATGTGATCCAGCTTGGGCTAAGTCAAGATTGAATTGTTTAATGGCCCAATAAGCCCTATGCTCTAACTCAACGGGGAGGTGACAGGCTTTACCAAAAATCAACTTATAGGGAGCAATGCAGCTACGTTCTCCTTGGTGGAAGCTCTAGTAAAGATGTGGTAGTTATAGTGTTGAGAGCTTCAACCAAAGGTCGCCATGACTGACCTTTGAGCATTGACTTCATGACGGCCTTGGCAGCAGTGTGAGATAGGACAACATTTGTAGAGAACCCATTCTTTTGTTCAGTCATCTGCAGTATAACTGAGCGAGGGGTGATGAGGGCATTAATGGTAGCATCTCCAATGAGCAGTGTAATGGCCATCGTCCCCGCTTTGGATCTGACCGGCACTAGTCCTTGGGAACTCCTCTTGACAATCATCTCATGAGGGGATGAAGGCTCATCCTTCCCAAATGTGCCCGAGATAAGGACATAGACCGGCATGCGGCTGATGTACTTGTGAGGGTCGAAATGCATGACTGGGACTATGCTATCCTTATTCAAACTATCTTGTTCTTGGGAAGCAGATCTAAGGCCTGCTTTTGGTAGTGCACACCCGCTCCGTTGAATGGTGATGGTGGGTTGTATGGTGGTGGAAGGTTTGTCGGAGGTGGAGGGTTTAGCGTAAGGTGATTGGGTGATGGCAAGGATAGGTTCAGGCATAGAGATCTCTTCTTCCAGCTCAGAGACATGTGAGTTAGTATTATGCTCGAAAGTAGAAAGATATTACTCTAGCTCGGGGGCAAGTAGAGCTTGCTCGAACCTTGGCGTTGTGGTGGTGGCTTGCTTAGGCACAAGTGGTGGTGGCATAGAGATGGTGGCAATGGGTAAGGATGGAGGGTTTAGAGGAGGTGAGGGATCAATGGGTTGCAACATTGGTGGAGATGACCGATGGCTCACCGACACAATACGTCAAGCTGACAACTTGTCATCATGGTGCGGTGCGGCATCAGGGGTAGGTGTGGTGGTGATGGCCTGAGCAAGGGTTGGTGGAGGATATTGTTGAGGTGGTGACAGAGCAAGTAGTGCACTTGGGGGTACGTAAAGGCATGTATCTGGCCTTGAACTGATGGAGATGACTGTCTCGTTGCTTGCTGTCTTAGTTGTGGCTGCTTGGGCAGCTACTTCACTACCTGTGAGGGGGAGGGCGGTTGTTCCACTGCCTGTGATGGAGAGGGGTGTTGCCCCTGGCCTTGTGTTCTTCTGTTTTCTTGACAGTATAGGATGAGCTTGTGTATTTCAACCCAATCTACCTTGCGCTCTAGATCATAGACCACATCTTGGAATTTGCACCAGTTTGCGACTGTATGCCCCAAATGGCGATGATATAGGCAGTATTCTGATCAGTCCATCGTCATGTCCCAGTTTTGCTTTTCCGGAGGGAGTTGCAATGCATTGACAAATATCAGGGCTATGAAGATATCAAAAAGGGATTCTGGCAACGGATGATAGTGGGCTCATTTTGAGCCAAGTGGATATTGTGATGGATAGGTAGTGGATGGCGTGGTGCGGCGGCACGAGCGAGGTGGTTGTTCTTGTGGAAGTGGAGCGAGTTGGCTATATGGAGGTGGAGGTGTATAGTGGTTAGTGGAGTGGGTAGGTGTGGGGTGGTGGATGGCATCAACTTGGGCATGGGTTTGGACTCCCTCACAGGTGGCCCTTGAAATGTGCAACTAGGTTGTTGGGCCTCAAACATGGCAGGCACAAGGGAGTCAAGGAGTTGGATTTTGATAAAGAGAGCCCGACTGTAAAGTTGTTGCATAGATGTGGTGTCGTTCATAGCCAAAAGTGTGGCAGTACATGGGTGTTGCATTGGCAATGATGAGCTTGATTTTTTCTTCCTCTTGGATATGCATGTGAACACGTGTGGTCATTTGACACAATCGATCGGCACTCTTCATCAGGCTTCATCTGCTTAGCAACCAGATCGGCCATTGAACACTCGGGCCCAGCCTGATCTGGTATTGTTGTATGAATCTAGCCTTGATGACTTCAAAATCCTCTACTTTATTGGGAGGCAGTGATTAGAACCACTCTAGAACGAGCCCATCTAATGACTGCCTAAAAAGATATGCCAATAAACGGCGATCATGTTTGTAGGACACCAACTCATAGAGAAGCTTCTTTAGATGGGTATATGGATCTCTAGTTCCAATGTATTTGCGATAAATATGGAGCTGAGAGAGTGGAGGGATTCGGAGACCATGGAAATCAGGGAGTGTAACATCAAAGAAGGGTTTGGGATTGATATGCCTCTGCAAGCCGCTAAGCTCTCGCTTCATGGACTCGAACTAAAACTGGAGGTCCGGAGTCGAGATGGATTGTGAATAGCGAAGGCTAGCCTGGGAATGAGAGCGGAGTCGAGGGTCAAGGTCTGAACCAGATTGAGCATAATGGGCCAATTGTAATGATGTGGACTGAACAGAAGGGTAGCCCAATCCAAGAGTGAAAACTTGAGGGGATGTAGAATGGGCAGGATAATGTGGGTCTGTTGGGCCCATCCTGAAAGAAGACCGTAGAGCAAAGGTGAACTACAACTTGCAAGCCTGGTCGGGGCCCATTTCAAGAAGGAGGCGCTCCAATTCAGCAGCCTGATCAGAGAAGGATGGCAATGAGACAGGGTGGGAAAAGGTACTCTCCTCGGCCCGATGGGCCCTAGGCTGGGCCGAATTTGGAAGAGACTCACAAGACAAGGGATCCACATGGGAAGGAGAGGTTGGAGAATAGGTAAAGCAGAACGGAGCCATGAGAGGATGACAACGGGGGAATTAAAAGGATACACTAAAATACAAATAAGGGGTATAACAACAGTTAAAATCATACAAGAAGGGGATGAGAAAGGGAGTTCTCAAGCAACGACCCAAGTTAACATGATACGCGTTAGAATTTTAGGGTTATCACTTAGCCTTTTAATGGATTGGTTTTATTGAATTGCACTCAGCCAAAGAGGAACCCTAATAGGTGTGTACTCAAGTACTTCGGGATGACTAAGGGGGGTGACATACAAAAACCTCACACAAATACGACCTAGACTAAGGGGGCACCAGGTACAACCAGCCTAGCGGCCACAACGTGCGTACGGCAACGGGGACTTGCGGAGGCCCGCGATAGCATGCCTTGGTCAGCCCATGAGTACTTGCAGGTGAGAGGGTCTACACTACCAAGGAGGAGTCCTATCTACATGTGAAGAGTATGCATGAACCTAGGTGCACCGCGGTGAATGCAAATTCTAGCCTAGAAACTAACAAAAACAAAGGTGAAAACAACCCTAAAACATCAGATTCTACAAAGAGATGGTCAAATCAGGGTCATGGAGCATGAGAAATAATCAAAGAAACCTGAATAAAACCAACTCAGTATGATGTACCTGAAACATATCCTCCTGAAGTGCCACATCTATGCTTAGAGACCAAAACAACAAAAATTAAATGGAAAATCAAGGGAAAATAGAAAACTAAAGAACTACAAACACATCAAGAATGGAGAAGGCACAAACAGCAACGTGATAGGCACTAGAAGTCCCACCGTGATGGCCAAAAGGTGTAACCACGAGGATGTGATCCTCCTATACCAGGGGTAATATTGGTATCACAAAGAAATATGGAAATATGAAGGATGTGTGATCGCGACCAAGGTATACTGTGCAAATATAACAAGAAGGTCATGCTAATTACCTTGGAACATGAAGAGGATGATCCATGGACAAAAACATGTCGGTCAGAGATGATGCATGTCCTGGATCGTGATCCCGTGAAGGCTCAGATTTGCGGGAGATGTGGGAAGCTTCTTCCTTCTTCCTCGACTGGCCAAGGATGAAGGGCCTCACATTCCTTGTTGTTTGTGCCTGTGAGAATTATTTTTCAACACTTTTAAAAGATTTTAAATTTAAGTTTGGATTTGATTTTGATTTGGATTTTTTTATTTATTTATATAGACATGGTCTTGTTTAGTTCATTGACCTCCCCCACTAACTGCGGTTAGTGTTAATTATATCAGCACAAAAGCTGAATACCCTTGATTAACCATCAGACAAACCCTTAGAAACAAGAGAATATGACTCACATTTGAATGAAATGAATTACACATGAAAGAGAACATGGTTGCAGACATGCAATTTATTTTTTTGGAATTTTATGATATTTATTTCATTTTTTTATTGATTTTTAAATTCATTTTCTCATTTTTTTGGTATTTTAGGATTATTAATTTCATTTATTTATCTATTTTCGTTATTTATTTATTTACATTATGATTATGTGAATTAAATTAACATTTTCATTATTTATTTGATTTAAAAAGTGTTTAACTTAAGATGGATTAAAATTGATGTGAAACATAATTTGTTTGTTGATTTTATGTTATTGAAAATTAAATAATAATGTTTAGAAAATATTTCGTTAACGTTTGTCAAAAACTTGGTTGATTTTGACTAAGGAATTACGTAGTGCAACGTTTTAAATAAACGTGACATTACATGAAATAATTCACATAAGGCATGATTAAATGTTTTAAAAATAGCCCACTAGGCCCAATAAATCACACAAGATAATTTGTCAAATATCAGCCCAATAAGCACAAAATGTCTCAATTAACTGTGTAAAAGTACAAGTCTGGCCCAACAAGTAATCCAGGCCCAATATGAAATTCAAGCCCAATAAGGAATTTAGGCCCAATAAGGAAGCCTAATAGACCTTTTTCCGGACTTGAAAATAGCCAAAATCGCGCCTTGCACGATATTTTTTTAGGGCTGCCTTGCAGACCCTTCTTCCAGACCGCCTTGCAGTCTTCTCAGAGCCTTGCTCTGGTTTTCAAAGTTCAGAATCCTCCCCCTTAGCCTGGGGCGCCCCCCTCCTTTTATAGTGGCTGGGCAAAAGACGCCCGGCCGGAAGGTTTGGCGCTCTCCCCGGAGCTCCGCACATTAAATTAGGGGGTTTTACGCAATTTTCCCACTGCATATTTGCATTTTAGCCCCCCATTTCTTTTTTTCTTTCTTTTCTCCCTTTCCATCTTTCGGCTGGCCTTTCCCGGGTTGGCTCTGCGCGGAGCAGAGCAGGGGAGGAGGGCGGCCTCTCTCCTCCTCTTCGTTTCTTGCTTGGCGGCGGCTCCCCTAGGGCACAGCAGCAGCGGCGGCGGCGCGAGTAGCAGGGGCGAGCAGCAGCGGCGGTGGCGGGGTGGTCCACCTGCAGCGGCGGCGAAGGGAGGCCGGCGGCGGCCTTGAGCAGCAGCGGCGCGGGCGAGCGGGGGTGGCCGGCGGCGCCCTTGAGCAGCAGTTGCGCGGGCGAGCGGGGGTGGCCGGCGGCGCCGGCGCTAGATGCAGGCAGGAGCGGCGGCGTGCGGCAGCGGCGGCGGAAAAGGGAGGAGGCAGCGGCGGCGGCGCTGGGCCCAGGCGGCAGCCGCGAGCAGGGGGACCCTCAGCAGGGCCCAACCTTCTCTCCCTATCTTCTGCAAGCAGCGGCTGAGGAAGAGAGGGGTGACCGGACTTCTACGGGTATCCCTCTCCCCCCTTCTTCATCTTTTTGTCCAAAACACCAAACGGAAGGCCATCGACCCCGTCCATCCCTTTTCTCTATTTTCCTTTTCTTGAATACACCAATTTCTGAAATCTTTATCCAGTGGCCGTAGCCTTGTTTAGGATTTGCATGCTGCTATTTTTTTGGTTCAACAAATGCCCCCCACGAGACTGGCGTCCGAGTGAAACATAGGGCGTCTGTCTCGTGTGAATTTTAGCATATATTGCCCTTCAGAGGGTCCATTTCATTGATTCTGCCAATGCATTTCAGCCATTTTAACTCTGTTGAGGTCCATGTTGGAGATGTTACATTTGTGAATTTGATATGTCAGAGCTCGTGACATACTCGCAGTAAACTTTCCATTTCTTTTAGACTTGCAGTATCAATGACCATCATATCATGACAACAATACCAAATTTTGCTTCATGCATTGAGAATTGTGACTTTGCTGCAATATTTCTTTTGATATGCTGCTTTATCCTTTCTTTTTCTCATTCTTCTTCAGCGAAAATATGACTTCCTGCTGTTTTGACCTTGCAGAGTTGGATCAAGTACATAACATTGAAGGAAATTGCTCGGAGTTGGAAATCCCAGAGACTCAGCCGGCAGTTTTGCAAACAGAGACTGTTATAACTTCTACAAGAATCATGCAAGCCATGAATTGGCGTGAGATGACGACCTCGCTTATGCATGACAGAGCTGTTCGTGCCATTCTCTTGTACATGTTGACCTTTTGAGGGCAGGCTGCGTTGGAGCCTAGAGTTGTTTGAGGGATGTTGTTTTTAGCATCAGTACATGCTATCCATTCATTTTGACTTCTCCTTATTGGGCTATCCTAAGGGCCTGTCTTGGGACCAAGACTTTTAATTGATATATACATCGTGCTTCTGTGTTCCACCATCAGCATGTGGTCTTTATTGATAACAGGGGTTTTAAGGCTTCCCCAAAAGCCGTGAGCTGTTTCACTTAGAGGATTAGGGCTCCTCTGGGGCCATGACATGCTTGTGTTAGAGAGTTAAGGCTTCTCTAGGACCATAATTTTGATGAGAGGATTGAGGCTCCCTCGGGCACGTGATTGACTTTTGGCTGGTCTTGACGACTTGCTAGACAAAAGTTATAAATTTTGACTTGGCCGGCCATCAGGGATAGGGAATGTCCATAACAGTACGGCTGACAGATTTTGCTCTTTCTTCTTCTTCTTCTTTTTTTTTTCTTCTTCTTTTTTTGTTCACATTACCAACCTCAGCGCCCTTTCGGGTTTTCGCCAAGATTGGCCCCCTCTAGCTTTTTCCAACACGCCTTTGCAGGTTTTCGCGTTAAGGGGTTTACCCATTTTTGCCTGAGGCGCCCTTTCGGGTTTTCACCTCAACCGGGCTTTAGACCTTTTTGCCCTTGATCTATCGCGATGAAGTGGTAGACCAAGTCCGTCGGGGCACCTCCTTTTTAAGCCCCTATTTATTCTATTTATTTTTTTTTCTTTTTTTTGTGAGGAATTAAAGGCTTCCCTGAGAGCCGTAAGAATCTGGATTTGGATTTTGGCTGACTGGGCCGACCTTGATGGTGTGTTGGCCAAGGGTTTGAGTTTATGTGCGGTAGGAATTAAAGGCTTCCCTGAAAGCCGTAGGATTTGAATTTGAGTTTATAATGGTCGGGAATTAGAGGCTTCCCTATGGGCCATGGATCTAGATTTGTGTATGGTAGGGAATTAGAGGCTTCCCTGAGAGCCGTGAATTGGACATTTCTTGCGGTTTCAAATGGTAGGGAATTAGAGGCTTCCCTGAGAGCCGTAAATGTGCTTAGAGGATTGAGGCTCCTCTGGGGCTCGTGATTTGACTTTTGACCGGTCTTGTCGACTTGTTAGCCAAAAGACATGGATTTCAACCTTGACTGGCCTAGACGGCTTGTTAGCCAAGAGGTCTGGATTTTGAGCTTTTTGACTGGCCTCGACGGCTTGTTAGCCAAAGAAGCTCAAGATTTGACTTTTGACTGGTCTTGACGACTTGTTAGCCAAAAGACATGGATTTCAACCTTGACTGGCCTGGACGGCTTGTTAGCCAAGAGGTCTGGATTTTGGGCTTTTTGACTGGCCTTGACGGCTTGTTAGCCAAAGAAGCTCGAGACTTGACTTTTGACTGGTCTTGACGACTTGTTAGCCAAAAGACATGAATTTCAACCTTGACTGGCCTGGACGGCTTGTTAGCTAAGAGGTCTGGATTTTGAGCTTTTTGACTGGCCTTGACGGCTTGTTAGCCAAAGAAGCTCGGGACTTGACTTTTGACTGGTCTTGACGACTTGTTAGCCAAAAGACATGGATTTCAACCTTTGACTGGCCTGGACGGCTTGTTAGCCAAAAGATCATGGTTTTCGAGCTTTTTGACTGGCCTTGACGGCTTGTTAGCCAAAGAAGCTCGGGATTTGACTTTTGACTGGTCTTGACGACTTGTTAGCCAAAAGACATGGATTTCAACCTTTAACTGGCCTGGACGGCTTGCTAGCCAAGAGGTCTGGATTTTGAGCTTTTTGACTGGCCTTGACGGCTTGTTAGCCAAAGAAGCTCGGGACTTGACTTTTGACTGGTCTTGACGACTTGTTAGCCAAAAGACATGGATTTCAACCTTTGACTGGCCTTAACGACTTGTTAGCCAAGAGATCTGGATTTTGAACTTCTTTGACTGGCCTTGATGGCTTGTTAGCCGACGAAGCTCGAAGTTTTGCCTTTCTGAAGCGAATGGGTTTGGTCATTTTTTTTTTCTCTCTCTTCTCTTTTTTTGTTCGGGTTTTTTTTTTTTTTTTTTCTTTCTCTCTCTTTCCTGAGCAGAGTTCGAATTTCCCATATTTCTTATAAGGGCGGGAAGACACCATCATCGTTGTCTCGGTCGTAGCCCCTGGATTTGATTATTCATTTGAATGAACTTAGGG
>JACBKR010005068.1:0-20218 GCA_014218235.1 Colocasia esculenta
GTTTTAAGGTCACGAGGCTTTCTAATCTGGCGATTAATCAAGGGTTTTCTCTTTTTAAAGGATTAATTAACGTCGTTGCCTCAGGCAACGACGGGATTTTGGTCCAGGACCCGTCACAGGGATTGTGCTTCCCCTCGACACGGACATGAATATCAAAGATGATAGCATGGGAAAAAGGATGTGATCGCCACCTAGATAAGTTGCCTAAGGATATGGAAAGACAATGGCTAACTCAAAACTAGAAAAAGAAGAGAACAGGAAACTGACCTGGTGTCGCGGTTGTCATGGCCGCCGCGTCTCTAGTATCGCGTCAGTGAAATCGACGCATCTATGTCGCGTCCCCCAGGCCGTCGCGTTCTCTGAATGCGGGAGAATTGATGTTGTGACCTTCTTCTAGTCCTCCAGCCGGCCAGAGCCCAGCAGCTTCTGTAGACTTGCTGCTTGCCTGGTGTCGCGGTCCGTCATTGCCGCCGCGCTCTAGTATCGCGTCAGTGGAAATCGAGCATCTATTTCGCGTCACCCAGGCCGTCGTCGTTCTCTGAATGCGGGAGAATTGATGTTTGACCTTCTTCTAGTCCTCCAGCCGGCCAGAGCACCAGAGCTTCTCGTAGACCTTGCTTGCTGCCTTTCATCAAAAGAAAAACACAAGAAAAGACCCTATTAGAACATTAAGTGTAAGTATCCTATTCTAAAAGACGAAATGAGATGGGAGATCATGGTGGGAACGCACTGGGGTGGTTTTAAACCCCTTGGGTGTTGAAAACGTCGTTGATGGTATATGTGCTCTATTAAAAAGGACCAAAAATACAATTAGAAATAGAAAGAGGAAGGAAAGCTGAATGTGTAACGTCGCGTGCCTTTCGGATCCATGCGATCGTGTGCATTGTGAATGGGCGGCCATTGTGAGGCCAATGTGGTTGAGTTGTGTAGATGTGTAATGTGCATGCGTGGCTTGAGCAGGTGAAGAGCAGGGTAGGTCCTGAATTGGAATAGGACCTGCTGCTGTTCTGTCTGAGTTGGCGGCCAAGGGGTGGTCGTTACTGTTGGGTCCAGGTTTATGGACGTTGACTTCTTGAACTTGGCGGCAGTAGTTGTGGACGTTTAGGCGGCGGTGCATGTGGGCGACAAGGGGGTTGACGCCAACCTGTCAGTTCAGCAGGTTATATGTTCACCCGAGGGCAGCTCTCTCAGCTCACCCTCTCTCCCTCTTGCCCCAGCTTCGCGCCCTGGTGTTTCTGAAGGTTCTAACAGGTATCGAGGAGTGGTTGGTCGATCGTGGGACGCGCGGCGTCGCCGAATTGCGCGAGGAAACGTCGCGGCGTGGTGCAATTCGCGTGGGAGCTCGCGGAGGGCTCGGCGTAAACCGGGGAGTTGCGGGAGATTCTAACGCGTTCTGAGGTAGGGGACGAACCCTGGTAGCTCCGTAGAAACATTAAAACACATCATAACTACTTGAACCAGCATGATAATCCATGTTTGGATAGAGTTGCACCATATGGGATAATGGGTGGTTTGAGTAGTTTATTGTACGAATCATGTTTAAACGGTTGCATTGGGTTCTGACATGCTAGGGGTATGCATTTGCAGTTTTTCAGTAGTTAGAATAGTTAGAAAACCCGCAGGACGGATTAGGGTTTCTGCAGGGTTTAAGGCCGGGGAACTTGGCGTCAACATCGTTTGCCGCCAAGATCTTCAGCCAGGAGGTTGACGGCCAGGGACCTTGCCGTCTACTTCCTGTAAGCGGCAATCGATGTGGCCGCCTACTCCTATATGAAAAGAAATGGCTATTTATGGTGTTTTATCGATAATGCATGCGTGGTATCATACGAGGTGCACTAAGTGCACATGGTCTCGTGTTTAGCATACAAGATATGCTGTTAATTGTTTACTTCGGTGACTGCGCGTTGTGTACGCGAGTCAGTTGGGTTCACGTGTAGTGGACCAGTGGTTACTTGTGGTTTACGTGAGGTTTCACGTGGTTTGTGTGCAACGTGCACGTGGTTTTGTGTACGTGGCGAGTAGTACGACGCCTACCGTGGTTACCTCTTCAGTTGGGTGCCCCAGGTTCTTTGTGAGCCAGGCTGTTAGCTCGGGGCCTTGTCCCGGTACTTGTGTTGTACCGTTGAGGTCTGTGTCGTCTGACCTGGACACCCTCACTCTTGTGTTAGAGTTGTACGTCCGGCTGAGGGAAAGACGACAGTGGGACAGTGACAGTTGTGGTTGTTTTTAGTCACTTGTAGCACGCTCGTAGTTGGGGGTACGGACACCAGTAGACGTACTGGACCCCGACTAGTCCTTTACCAGTGCCTCACTCTAGCGAGCCCAGGCCAGGGTCTCTGGAGGTGCCAGGCATGGGCCTGTGACCGTGTGGTCTGCAGGTTGTGGTGGTTTAGTTGGTCTCCACAGTTGTTTGACCTTTTTACGTGGAGCGGCAGCTGGACCTTTCGTCCGTGGCTGCGAGACTGAGAGGTGGACCTGTGTTAGTTTGTCCGAGTCAGTTTCTGGTGTCGCGAACCAGTTCACGTGGCTCGTGTTGGCTGTCTCTACTTTGGCTTGTACACCTGTTTGGTTTGCCGTTTAGTTATTACAGTTGTTTCTCGTAGTCGGCAGACGGTGAGTAGTTTTACAGCTTTACTTACCTGCTTAGCTGTTTTATATTGTTGGTACTGTTTACTGTTTCGTACCTGTGGTTTGTGGTTTGTTCGGCTTTGGGGGAGTTCCCTACTGAGCCAGTGACTAGAGAGGCTCACCCCTACCCCCACAGGTGAGGGCGAGGAGGACGTTTCCCGTCCGACGTCCAGTTCTGGGCCGCGTCGTAGCGGAGCAGGGTCTACCTCCAGCAGAATAGTAGTGTACTTCAGCAGTGTAGCCTTGTAGTTTTGTAGTTGTTTACTTTCTTTTGTTGTACCTCGGGGTATGCCCCAGACTTTTGTACACCTTTACAGTTTTAATGGATTATGGCTATGTAAATTGTGAAAAATTATATATGAAATGTGGTGTGTTCCTTTATGTTTACACGGACTGTGGTTTGGTACCCTTGCGAGGCTTCGGCCCGTTCGCGGGAGGCGGACTCGGATCAAGTACGTTATTAGTTTAACGGGCTTGGCCGAGGCGTTCCGTCACAGTGGTATCAGAGCAAGGTCCGTGTTAATATAAGGGAATTAGAAGAATACATAGTTTTATTTCGTTCATTTTACACTGCTGGTAGACCCTGGTTTTGATAATTTGTGGTTTGATTTTTGCCTGGTGTTTTGTGTATGTAGAATTTCTGGAATGGCTGATAGGAGAGATTGGGGTGGTGGAGGAGATGATCCGGAGGAAAATACCCAGCGTATGATTGAGAGAATCTGGGAGAGCCTCACGGATATTCGAGCGAGAATGGATCAGCAGGCGCCTATACCACCAGTTGCAGTGCCACCTGGGGAAGGAGAGGCAGTACCTGTTGCTCCAGTTCCGCCGAGAGTGGAGGTACCTTTTGTAGCACCTGTGCCACCACACCACCAGTGTTGATAGTAGATGAACCAGTGATACAGGTGGAGAAATTTCTGATTGCAACCGTCTACTTATTCAGGAGGGCCGAATCCAGATACAGCTGAGCACTGGTTCATGAAATTGAGAGGGTTTTTGCGACTATGCGGTGTCCTGAAGCAGACAGAGTTGTATTGGCTGCTTATCAGTTGAGGGGTTTTGCTTTAGAATGGTGGCGATTGAAGATGCAGACTACCTTCGCAGGTAGAAGAGAAGAAGCTATCACTTGGTCGGAGTTTCTCGAGGTATTTAATGATACATTCTTTCCGATCCAAGTACAGCAGGTAAAAAGAGAGCAATTCCGGACTCTTCAGCAAGGTAACTCTTCGGTTCTAGAGTATCAGATGAGATTTTGGCACTCAGCCGTTATGCACCTTATGTTGTTTCTAATAATAACATGATGGTTGAGTATTTTATCAGAGGATTGAGAGTGGAATTGCAGAATGCGATAGTACCCCTTATGTGTAAGACAGTGGAAGAGGCAGCGCAAAGAGCAGCTATTTTAGAGAGGTCTATCCGGACTCGTCAGGCAGGTGAGTCAGGTTCAGGTAGTTTTCGGCTACCGCAGCAGACAGCGGGTGCAAGCAAGGGCAAGGCACCAGCAGGACTTTCTTCATCAGGCTTTGGGAAGTGGGGACAGAAATTAAAGCAAGCACTTAAAGGAAAAGGAAAAGGATGGGGAGGTCGTCGCAGTATCAGCAAGCCGTGGTAGGCCTGAGGTGGAGGAGTCGCAGCAGAGCACTGCCAGGCGCCTATGGTTCCTCCAGGATACAGGTGTTATAATTGTAATCAGCCGGGACATTTGATCCGCAATTGTCCCTATGCAAGAGAATATGGGTATGGCAGAGGTGTGGCAGCAGCAGCAGCCTCAGCAGTTTCAACAGCCACAGGCAGGTCGTGCAGAGGAGCACCGCAGCAGCAAGGGAGAGGCCGGGTTATGGCTATCACCCGAGCCCAGGCAGAGGCATCAAATATGATAGAAGGTACTTTACCTCTTTATGAATATTCAGCAAGAGTCTTATTTGATTCGGGTGCCTCTCATTCTTTTATTTCCGAAGATTTCTGGATTGCATAGCTCCCCATTAGAAGAGAAGTCTTGTGAGTTAGTGGTAGAGGTTCCTTCAGGTGAGTTCTTACTCACTTCGAGCTACATAGATGAAGCTCCTGTTATGATTGAAGGGAACCAAATGCCGGGTCGGTTGTATGCCCTGCAATTGTCAGATTATGATATTATTCTGGGTATGGACTGGCTTGAAATGTATGGAGCAATGCTAGATTGCAGAAAGAAAAGGATCAGGTTTTATCATCCTAATGGTGCAGAGTTTGAATATCAAGGTATGCCTTTTTATACCTCAAAGTTTCTAATTTCTGCAATTAAGCTAGAAAGTTGATTAATGATGGGTGTGTGGCTTATTTAGCTTCGGTAAGTTTGGTAGAAGCTAGTCAGCAATTGAAGCAGTTCCCGTGGTTAGGGAATTTGCTGATGTCTTTCCGGAAGATTTGCCTGGTGTAGCTCCACATAGAGAGGTGGATTTTACTATTGAGTTGCTGCCGGGTACTATGCCGATCTCTAAAGCCCCATATCGGATGGCACCAGCAGAACTCAAGGAGTTGAAAAAGCAATTAGAAGAATTGTTGCAAAAAGGGTTTATTAGACCGAGTCATTCCCCGTGGGGAGCGCCGGTTTTATTCGTGAAAAAGAAGATGGAAGTTTCCGGATGTGTATAGATTATAGAAAGTTGAATGATGTGACCATTAAGAATAAGTACCCTTGCCAAGAATAGATGATTTATTTGATCAGTTGCAATCAGCAAAAGTGTTTTCCAAAATTGATTTGAGGTCCGGGTACCATCAGCTGAGAATCAGAGAAGAAGATATAGATAAACAACGTTCAGAACCAGATATGGTCACTATGAGTTTGTGGTAATGCCTTTGGGTTGACTAATGCTCCTGCAGGTTTTATGGATCTGATGAATAGAATATTTCATCCGCATTTAGATCAATTATTGTGGTCTTTATTGATGATATTCTAATTTATTCAGCATCTGAGGAGGAGCATGCAGCTCATTTGAGATTTACTTTGCAGTTGTTAAGAGATAACCAGTTGTTTGCTAAATTTAGTAAGTGTGAATTTTGGTTAAAGGAAATTCAGTTTTTGGGTCATGTTATTTCTGCTAAAGGAGTAGCTGTAGACCCAAGTAAAGTGGAAGCCGTGTCGAGGTGGCAAGTGCCTAAGTCAATAACCGAGATTAGAAGTTTTCTGGGGTTGGCAGGTTATTATAGGCGCTTTATTCAGGATTTTTCTAAGATCGCAGCACCTATGACCAGACTGACCAGGAAGGGTGTGCCTTTTGTGTGGTCCGGTGAATGTCAGAGAAGTTTCATGGAATTGAAGAAAAGACTTACATCAGCTCCTATATTGACATTACCGGCAGGGAGTGGTGGTTTCGTGCTGTATACTGATGCTTCAAGGAGAGGTCTTGCGCAGTGCTTATGCAGCATGGTAAAGTGATAGCCTATGCATCTAGGCAATTAAGCCAGCAGAAGAAATTACCCCACTCATGATTTGGAGTTGGCTGCAGTTGTATTTGCCTGAAAATGTGGAGGCATTATCTGTATGGCGAAAGATTTGAAATTTTTACAGATCATAAAAGCTTGAAGTATATCTTCTCGCAGAAAGATTAAATCTTCGCCAGCGCAGATGGGTTGAGTATCTGAAAGATTATGATTTCAGTTTGGCTTACCATCCGGGTAAGGCCAATGTTGTGGCCGATGCCTTGAGCAGAAAGGCATATATGAACTTAATGATGATTAAGGAATGGAATTATATGAAGAGGTAGCAGAGAATTCTTTGTATGTGCCCAGCAGTCAGCGTCGGGCAATTCTAGCTGCTAGTGCTGTAGAGCCATCTTTATATTGGCAGATTATTGAGGCTCAAAAGCAGATGCAAGTTTACCTGAAATTGTGAAAATGGAAGGAGTCTCTATTGACGATAATTGTGTGGTCAGGCTTCGAGGCAGGTTATTTGTTCCTGCAGAAAGAGAAGTGAAGCAGCGTGTTCTAGAAGAGGCTCATAAATCAAGGTATACTATTCATCCGGGTAGTACAAAAATGTACCATGATTTAAGAAAGCATTTTTGGTGGCCTCATATGAAGAAAGAAATAGCAGAATTTGTGGCAAGATGTGCTATCTGTCAGCAATTAAAGCAGAACACCAGAAGCCTGGAGGTCTGTTGCAACCGTTACCCATTCCACAGTGGAAGTGGGATGATATTGCAATGGATTTTGTAGCAGGTTTACCAAGGACAAATTCTGGGCATAATGGAATATGGGTATTTGTTGACAGATTGACTAAGGTTTGCAGATTAGTGGCAGTATATCTTGGACAGTGGACAGATTGGCAAATATTTATGTTGAAAGAATTGATCCACTGCATGGTATTCCGAAGACTATTGTATCAGATAGAGATCCAAGATTTACTTCTGGTTTTTGAGAAGTTTGCAGAAAGTAATTGGTTCTGATTAAGATATAGCTCCGCTTATCATCCCCAGACAGATGGTCAGACAGAGAGGACCATTCAGACAATTGAAGATATGTTGCGGCTTGTTGTTTAGTTTGGGGAGGCAGTTGGGAGCATCATTTGGGTATGGTTGAATTTGCCTACAATAATAGTTATCATACCAGTCTTGGGATGGCACCGTATGAAGCTTTGTATGGAAGGCCATGTAGAACTCCATTGAACTGGCATGAAGTGGGAGAAAGGCAATTAGTAGGGCCTGAATTGATTCAGCAACCACTGAAGTAGTAAAGCTTATTAAAGAAAAATTGCAAGCAGCCCAAAGTAGGCCAAAAGTTATGCAGATGTGCGGAGGAGACCACTTCAATTTGAGGTGGGAGATTTTGTTTTCCTAGAGTTTCTCCAAGTAAAGGAATTATGAGGTTCGGTAAATCTGGAAAACTGAGTCCAAATATGTGGGACCTTTTCAGGTAATTGAAAGAATTGGGAAACAACTTATAGACTGGATTTGCCAGCAGATTTTGCAGATGTGCATGATATTTTCCACGTCTCCATGTTAAGGAAATGCATTGAGAAGATCCCAGCTAATAATAGATATCAAGGTGGTGACCTGAGGCCGGATATACCATGCCAGAATATCCGGTGCAGATCACAGATCGAAAGATGAAGAAGCTAAGAAATAAAGAAATTGAGTTGGTTAAAGTGAGATGGGAAAATAGGTTGGGTGGTGAGGATACCTGGGAGTTGGCCGCTGAAATGGCTAAAGGGTATCCCTATCTGTTTGTGTAAGTTTTGTATTTTCTTTTTAGATGATAGTGCTTGTAAAGTTGTATATGTTTAAATCGTTTGACTTTGTGTTGTGTTATGAATTTCGAGGTCGAAATTTTTCTTTTTAGATGATAGTAATGTAACGTCGCGTGCTTTTCGGATCCATGCGGATCGGTGTGTTGTGAATGTGGCGGCCATTGTGAGGCCAATGTGGGTCAGTTGTGTAGAATGGTGTATGTGCATGCGCGGCTTGAGCAGGTGAAGAGCAGGGTAGGTCCTGAATTGGAATAGGACCTGCTGTTCTGTCTGAGTTGGCGGCCAGGGGTGGTCGTTTACTGTTGGCGTCCAGGTTTATGGACGTTGACTTCTTGAACTTGGCGGCAGTAGTTGTGGACGTTTAGGCTGGCGGTGCATGTGGGCGACAAGGGGGTTGACGCCAACCTGTCAGTTCAGCAGGTTATATGTTCACCCGAGGGCAGCTCTCTCAGCTCACCCTCTCTCCCTCTTGCCCCAGCTTCGCGCCCTGGTGTTTCTGAAGGTTCTAACAGGTTTCGAGGAGTGGTTGGTCGATCGTGGGACGCGCGGCGTCGCCGAATTGCGCGAGGAAACGTCGCGGCGTGGTGCAATTCGCGTGGGAGCTCGCGGAGGGCTCGGCGTAAACCGGGGAGTTGCGGGAGATTCTAACGCGTTCTGAGGTAGGGGACGAACCCTGGTAGCTCCGTAGAAACATTAAAACACATCATAACTACTTGAACCAGCATGATAATCCATTTGGATAGAGTTGCACCATATGGGATAATGGGTGGTTTGAGTAGTTTATTGTACGAATCATGTTTAAACGGGTTGCATTGGGTTCTGACATGCTAGAGGGTATGCATTTGCACGTTTTTCAGTATTAGAATAGTTAGAAAACCCGCAGGACCGGATTAGGGTTTCTGCAGGGTTTAAGCCGGGGAACTTGGCGTCAACATCATTTGCCGCCAAGATCTTCAGCCAGGAGGTCGACGGCCAGGGACCTTGCCGTCTACTTCCTGTAAGCGGCAATCGATGTGGCCGCCTACTCCTATATGAACAGAAATGGCTATTTATGGTGTTTTATCGATAATGCATGCGTGGTATCATACGAGGTGCACTAAGTGCACATGGTTCTCGTGTTTAGCATACAAGATATGCTGTTAGTGTTTACTTCGGTGACTGCGCGTTGTGTACGCGAGTCAGTTGGGTTCACGTGTAGTGGACCAATGGTTACTTGTGGTTTACGTGAGGTTTCACGTGGTTTGTGTGTGACGTGCACATGGTTTTGTGTACATGGCGAGTAGTACGACGCCTACCGTGGTTACCTCTCCAGTTGGGTGCCCCAGGTTCTTTGTGAGCCAAGCTGTTAGCTCGGGGCCTTGTCCCGGTACTTGTGTTGTACCGTTGAGGTCTGTGTCGTCTGACCTGGACACCCTCACTCTTGTGTTAGAGTTGTACGTCCGCTGAGGGAAAGACGACAGTGGGACAGTGACAGTTGTGGTTGTTTTTAGTCACTTGTAGCGCGCTCGTAGTTGGGGGTACGGACACCAGTAGACGTACTGGACCCCAGCTAGTCCTTTTCCAGTGCCTCACTCTAGCGAGCCCAGGCCAGGGTCTCGAGGTGCCATGCATGGGCCTGTGACCGTGTGGTCTGCAGGTTGTGGTGGTTTAGTTGGTCTCCACAGTTGTTTGACCTTTTTACGTGGAGCGGCAGCTGGACCTTTCGTCCGTGGCTGCGAGACTGAGAGGTGGACCTGTGTTAGTTTGTCCGAGTCAGTTTCTGGTGTCGCGAACCAGTTCACGTGGCTCGTGTGGCTGTCTCTACTTTGGCTTGTACACCTGTTTGGGTTGCCGTTTAGTTATTACTGTTGTTTCTCGTAGTCGGCAGACGGTGAGTAGTTTTACAGCTTTACTTACCTGCTTAGCTGTTTTATATATTGTTAGTACTGTTACTGTTTCGTACCTGTGGTTTGTGGTTTGTTCGGCTTTGGGGGAGTTCCCTACTGAGCCAGTGACTAGAGAGGCTCACCCCTACCCCCACAGGTGAGGGCGAGGAGGACGTTTCCCGTCCGACGTCCAGTTCTGGGCCGCGTCGTAGCGGCAGGTCAGTACTCCAGCAAATCCAGCAGAGTAGTACTTCAGCAGTGTAGCCTTGTAGTTTTGTAGTTGTTTACTTTCTTTTGTTGTACCTCGGGGTATGCCCCAGACTTTTGTACACCTTTACAGTTTTAATGGATTATGGCTATGTAAATTGTGAAAAATTATATATGAAATGTGGTGTGTTCCTTTATGTTTACACGGACTGTGGTTTGGTATCCCTTGCGAGGCTTCGCCCGTTCGCGGGAGGCGAACTCGGATCAAGTACGTTATTAGTTTAACGGGCTTGACCGAGGCGTTCCGTCACAAATGAGCCCCTTAGGGCGACTTCCTGCATGGATTCAGCTCCGATGATGTGCAAGAGGTCCAGGAGATTGCTAGAAAGTCGCCCTCTTCACGTTCCTTGCTCCATTGATGGGGAATGAGTGAGTTGTGGGATTGGAATGTGAAGGGAATGAAGGAATGAATGGCTCGTGGCTAAGTCTAGTTCAATAGGAATTTTGGCAGCCCTTCGGGGTAATCATTATCTCTCCCCGCCATGAGGAGGGCCTTCTTTATATAGAGCTGGGGTAGGAATATAATTAGCTTATCTCCTAAAAAAGGTTTAGAAATTAGAAGTGGGGATAAGCTCTATCACAATCGAGTTGTAGAGTCCTTAGGGGAGCTTAGAAGTCCCTAGGGCCAAGGATCCGCCCAGGGGTTCGGATAACCCCCTAGACCAAGTCAAAGTGCATGGGAGGATAAATAGGGGTGGTTACGGAGGCCAGATCTCGGACATTGTCGCGTCAGATCGTATGGTCGCGACTAGGAGACACGCGGTGCGGGGGACGCGACAGCATTGCCCACGTGCATGGATAATGCATGGGCTGTCGCGGCGGCCCAACCCATCGCGACTGTAGTCGCGGCGCTACGATGCGTCGCGACAAGAACCCGAATTATCTTGCATTATCCTCTCTAACCATATGATAAAATAGAGTTATATTCCTCTAGGGACTCTCTCAAGTGATTGATTTCGGATTTCAAGGTATTTTTAATGGATTAATGGGCTCAAATCAGGCAAATGATGGGCTCAAGGTGAGTGACCAATTAGGGGCCCACTAAGGTAGCAAGAAATGTGGTTCAACTTATTAGCCATAATCGGGTGTCTACAGATTGCCCCCTTGACTTCTACTTTGCAGGGGAGCGAAGCGGAAGTGGCGTGGAGATGTTATGAAGTGACGATGGAACGGAGATGACGCAGAGTGGACTGAAAAGTGGAGGCCAAGGTAAAGAGACACCCGATCTTAACTAACAGGCAATTGGAATTTTTGTGAAAGCCCCGAGTCGGTTGTTCGAGTAGAATGCAAAGAAGAGCACAAGTCTGGACGAGAGGAGAAAAGAAGAGGACGATCAACCCCTCGATTGAGAGGTACCCTAGCGATTGGCCTGCAGGTTTCGTTTTGGAAGGACATGTGCGTGCCAGACAGGTAACTCATGACTCTGTCCTGGGAGCGGTTCACAACTAAAACGGATCAAAGGAAAATGATGAATAATTGGATGGAGAATCCAGACAGGGAAATTCTTGTCAATCTGACGGGAACAACTTGCTCGGAGGAAACCTTCCGATTCGGAGTGGAATTGGATTTCTTGTTTGGAACATGAAGGTGATTGGGCACTCAACACGAAGCTCATCAATGGTCAAGAATGAGTCAGGAAAGTTCAAAGTCCTACATGATGCATGCTGGGCTAAAGTAAAAGAAATCATCAAAGCGAATGCAAAGAAAAATGAGAAAATATAAAATATATCAATGATAATATGGTTAAGTCAAGTAAGAACGGGTCAAGAGACTACCCCAACCACGGTGTAGGCCTGAATCTATCATCCCGTGCTTAACTAACTCAACGGCTATCCAATGATTAACAAGTGTACTAGATTATCACTGTTTTTGGTAAAGGGGAACTCAAATCCCAGAACACATTGAGAACCAGCCGGTCCTGAGATAATATAGTAGCATAAGTACCATATAGTAATGCAAGGGAGAACGGATATGGATACTTACCTGACTTACCTGTGGAGCGCAGAACTCGCCATTTTTGTTTTACTTTTTCTTTTTGATTTTTTTTTGTTTTTTTTTGTCATGTTTTTGTGTAAATGAAGAAACAAACAAAGCACTAAACAAGTTAACAACAACAAACATAAACAACTCAGTCATCCACATGATGAAACAAAGCACTGAAGAATAGCTAGGTCCACGCATAGAGAGTCCTCTCATGGAGCCATTGAGATGAAGGAGAATATGTATAGGACTTGGGAAGGACTTGGTGGGATAATGAGTTTGAAATTCAAATCATGGGTGGAACTGAGGAGGAGAGACAGATCGTAAAGATGATATGAGCAAGACTCAGACAAAAGCAATGAAGTAATGTGAAGATCTGAGCGATCAATGCTTGGGAGCCAATGCACGTGCACACTTAGCATGTATGATTAGATCTGCTCATTCTTGTTATTTTTAATTTGAAAACATTTGATTTTTTTTTTAGTTTTGAAATTATTTGATTTTTTTTTAGATTTTTGCAATATTTGATTTTTTGGGATTTTTGAAAATATTTGTTTTTTTGGGAATATTTGATTTTTTTGGATTTTTGGCAATATTGATTTTTTGGGATTTTTTGTGAATAACGCCTAAAGCCGACGCTAGCCCTCCTAAAAAGATACATGAGACGGAAGGTACTCACCTTGCTACTACAGCACAAAGTAAGATCAAACTACTGGCAAAAGGTCCCAATTCATTCCCCTTCATTAAAGACCACCAAAAGGTCAGATGTGCATTAAGACGACGGCGTCCTGTAGATTGTGTCCCTGGCTCACGGTGCCACTACAAAGGCCATACCTGGGAGACGACCCAGCCTTATAGAGAGAAAGAGAAGAAAGTTTGGGGATAAGTCTACTGCAGGTTTAAAGGACAAATCAAGTTTAGCTTCCTTCCACAGCACACCCCTTAGAGATTCAATCTGTTGAGGAGGGACTTTAGGTCACTTTATTGTGCTTGTTTCTTGTTTGGGGCATGCGTACGACCGGGCTCAAGGGCGTCCCGCGGGGAACTGTACTGCCACTCTTTGCCATGCCCTATCATCAGTTTTTTTTTGTTTATTTGTCCTTCTTCTCTTTTTATTTCTCTTTTTTTTTTTTTGCAGGCTTGATTGGCCGTCCCTATTTGAAATTTTCTTCATCGAGATGTGCTTAGGTTGGTCGCGTTGCCCAAAGAGCCCTTTTCTGCCCTTACACTTCGACCGAGTAAAGAAGAGAATAGTTTTTTACACCTCCTAGGTATGGCCTAAGTAGCAACGGTGTTTGCTAGAGTAACCGACCAAGGTTGGCGTGTGAGTGTGTGATGATCCTTGCTTAAAGTGACCTTCAACGACAGGGGAAGGAATGTCGGACTCCTAGCACGGAGTAATCTCTACCTTGAGGTGTGTAGAAGCAAAGTAAACCCAAGACGACTCGACCACTCTTGCTGTGAACTGAGACGACTCCTTTGATGTTGGTGTTTAAAGAAAATATTGCATGGTTATTTGGTGTGCAATGCGACCTCTTTATTGAAAGAACGACCTACATTAGTCTTTGAACTTTGATTTAATTAGCTCATTTGTAGGAAATTGTGAAAAGTAGGGGTCCGCAAGAATTGGAGCCAACTCAACACAAACAAGAGGGAGACATGACGCTACAAGAATATGAGGGATAAGAACCTCTCAAACAAGAAGGATTTACAAAGGAGAAGAAAAATGTTAGTGAGGACTGAAACCTCTGGAACAGTGAGAGAAAGGGTCGGGACCCCGAAGAGTAGTGAGGGAGGAATCGGGTCGGACCCGAGATCAGGAGGGGTTAGAGGAAGGAACTGTAGAATGGAGGGTAGAGGATCTGGAGGATCAGAAGGGGAAGTGGAAGGAGGGGAATCAGATGCTCCTGGAGAGTGTGGACTGACCTACAATTAGGAGGCTCTGGTGGAAGAGGAGAAGAGGAACCCTGAGCACTAGGAAGGAAGTTAGGTGACCCAGGTGGATATGGAGAGAGAAACTGGGTACCCCGAGGGTGATCGGGTGGCTCAGGAGGAAGAGATAAGTGAGGGTCCAAAGACCCTAGAGGAGTAGGAGGGGAATAATGCGGCACCAGTCCAGAATTGAGAGATCGGGCGCCTCCTCTGGGAACTAGATTGATCAGGATGAGTAGCATTGAAAGATCAAGGTCAGAGGATGACAGGATAGGGAGATCGACATTTTTCTTGAAGAATTTCAATCTTGATCTCAGCCTCCTTTGCTTCTTGGTAGATTCTCCTTGTGACGGCACAGCTTCTTTGCTCTCACAGACAGATATGACGGTTTCATTTTGACATGTCTTCTTAAATAGCGGGACCATGCAGCAGATGGCCTCGCTCTTCTCTGCAGCCACACGGCTCTCTCATCAATTATGGTTGTCATGACTGCCGTGTGTGTACTTGCCCCTTGGCTATTATTTGCATATTCAACCTTTATTGACACCCATGGGGGAATGCCATAAATAGGCTCCTTTGCTGAGAGGGTTTCCCTTGACAAGTGGACAGTGCAGACCCATGGGAACTTGATGCACGACACCATAAGCTTGAGACTTGGCATCTTGGCCTGACAATCTTGCATGAAGACCAACTCCCTTGACAGTTGAAGAGGGGATGCTTCTGGGAGTGTGATGGGTGGCACTAGCACGGCCAACTGACTGATAGGCTGAGGCAAATTGCAAAGGACTCTTGGCATAACCTTGAGTGTTCTTGGTGACATAGCAATGTGCCCCTCGTAGGTTGAAACATGGCAAGGAGGGCTTTGGATGCTTCGGGCAGCGTGACTTCTTCCCCCTTGAGTGACAGCTGATTCATGATGGCCTTAGCAGATGCATGAGATAGCACGACATTTGTAGAGAACCCCTTCTCTGACCAGCCATATGCAATATAACTGAGCGAGGAGTGATGATGGCATTAATGGTAGCATTTTCAATAAGCAACGTAATGGTTACCGTCCCCGCTTTGGATCTGGATGGCACTAGGGCCTGGGAACTTTTTTGACAGTGCTCTTCTGAGGAGATGAAAGCTCATCCTTCCTGAATGCGCCGAGATAAGGACATAGACCGGCATGCGACTGATGTAGTTGTAAGGGTCGAAACACATGACCGGAACTGGGGTACCTTCTCTTAGTCCATCTTGCATAGGGGAAGTAATTTCAAGGCATGCTGCTGGTGATGCACACCCGCTCCATGGGATGTGGTAATGGGATGTATGGTGGCTATGGGGGGTTCGTCAGATGCGGAGGGCTTAGTGTGAGGTGATGGGATGATGGCAAGAATAGGCTCATGCGGAGAGAGCTCTTCCTCCAACTCAGAGGCTGAAGTAGCCTACTCTTGGGAGTAGGAAACTCTTGCTCGGGCTCAGAGGTGAGCGGAGCTTGCTCGAGCCTTGGTGTGGCGGTAATGGCTTGCTCAGGTGCAAGTGGTAGTGGGGTGGAGATGATGGCGAGGGGTAAAGATGGAGGGTTTGCAGGAGTGGAGGGGTTAGTTTGGGGCGTTGGTGGAGATGACTGACAGCGCACCGACACAATGGGTCGAGCTAACAGCTTGTCATCAGGGTGCGATGCAGTAGGTGTGGTGGTGATAGCCTAAGCAAGGGTTGGCGGAGGGGGTTGTTGAGGTTGTGACAGAGCAGGTGGTGCACTTGGAGGATAAGTGAAGAGGTGCCGTCGACCTTGAACTGGTGGAGATGACGACTGCCTTGATGCTTGTGTTGGCTGTCTTCGTTGCACTGCTGGTTGCTTGGGCGGCTGTTCCGCTGCCTGGGTGGAGAGGATTGCTGCCCCTGGCCTTGTGCTTTGCTCTTATCTTGACAATGCAGGATGAGTCTGTGCATTTCAGCCCAATCTATCTGTGCTCTAGACTATAGATCACATCCCGAATTCGCAGTAGTTTGCGACTGTATGCCCCGGATGACGATGATACGGGCAATATTCTGATCGGTCCACTGTCATGTCCCGGCTTGGCTTTTCTGGAGGGAGTTGCAATGCATTGATGGACATCAGGGCTGTGAAGACATCAGAGAGGGATTCCGGCAACGGATGATAATGGGCTCGCTTTGGGCCAAGGGATGTCGGGATGGATGAGTATTGGATGGTGTGGCGCGGTGGCACCGGCGAGGTGGTTGTTCTTGTGGAAGCGGGGCGAGTTGGCTATATGAAGGTGGAAGTGCATGGTGGTTAGTGGAGTGGGTAGGCGTGGGGTGGTGGATGGTATCAACTTGGGCATGGGGTTGGACTCCTCATAAGTGGGCCCTTGAAATGAAGAATTCGGTTGTTGGGCCTCAAACATGGATGGCATGGGGGAGTCAAAGAGTTGAGTTTTAACAAAACAAGCACGGCTGTATAATTGTTGCATGGATGTGATATTGTTCATAGCCAGGATGTGGCGGTACATGGACGTTGCATTAGCAATGATAAGCTTGATTTTCTCCTCTTCTGGGATGTGCATCTGGACATGCGCAGACATCTGACGCCACCGGTCAGCATAAGTTGCGAATTCTTCATCAAGCTTCATCTGCTCAGCCACTAGATCGGCCATTGAATACGCGGGCCGGCCGGTCTTGATATTGCTGCACGAATCTGACCTTGACAACTTCAAAATTCTCAACTTCATCGGGAGGCAAGGAAGAAACAACTCTTAAAGCGGGTCCATCCAACGACCGCCTAAAAAGGTAAGCCAATAAGCGACGATCATGTTGATAGGACACGAGTCATAGAGGAACTCCTTCAGATGGATGTAAGGATCTCCGGCTCCACTATATTTGCGATAAACAGGGAGCTGAGAAAGTGGGGGGATCCGGAGACCATGAAATTCAGGAAGTGTGTCATTGAAGGAGGGCTTGGGATTACTTGCCTCCGCAGGTCACTGAGCTCTCGCTTCATGGATTCGAACTCGGATTGGAAGTCCTGAGCCGAAGTGGATAGTGGATAGCGAGGGCCAGTTGGGAATGAGAGCGGAGTCGAGAGTCAAGGTCCGGGTCAGATTGAACGTAATGGGTCGGCTGCAATGATGTGGGCTGAGCAAAAGGATGTCCGATCCAGGAGTGACAATGTGAGATGATCTAAAATGAGCAGGATGACGTGGGTCTGTTGGGCCCATCCTAGAAGAAGACCGTAGAGCAAAGGTGGACAACAATTCGCGGGCCTGGTCAGGGCCCATTTCAAGCAGGAGGCGCTCCAATTCAGCGGCCTCATTAGAAGAAGATGGCGAAGTTATAGATCGGGAATGGGCACTCTCACCGGCCCGATGGGCCCTGGACTGGGCTGAACTTGGAATGGACTCATGAGACAAGAGGTCTACATGAGGAGGAGAGGTTGGAGGATAGGTGAAGTGGAAAGGAGCCATGAGAGGATGATAAAATGGGAGGAATTAAAAAGAATACACTAAAATACAAAATAAGGATACAACAACAAATACAATTACACAAGAAGAGGACGAGAAAGGAGTTTTCAAGCAATCACCCAAGTTGATATGATAAGCGTTAGGATTTTAGGTTATCACTTAGCTTTTAATGGATTGATTTAATTGAATTGCACTCGGCTAAAGAAGACCCTAATGGGTATGAACTCAAGTACTCCGATGATACTAAGGGGGATACACAACTCACACGGGGAGATGGCTCGAACTAGGGGTGCAACGGGTACAAACGGCCCGGTGAACCGCAACGTGCGTACGGTCACGAGGACTTACGGAGGTCCTTGGAAGGTGGGCCCAGTCAGCCTACGAGTGCTCGTAGGTGAGAGGGCTCACTCAACCAAGGGGGAACCTGAATAACTGGGATGAATAGCATATGCAAATAGCCTAAGTGCCCAAAATGTATGCAGGGTGAACAATGACCAAGCAGGGTGACCAACAGGGTCTCGGGTATAGTCGCGGCGGCCGGATACACCGCGACCCTATCGCGACAAAGCAGTCTGTCGCGATACGAACAGAGCCCCGAAACAGCAGTCAATCACAAATACAAAGCATACAGACTAACCTAGCATATGATATGAGCATGAAATTACAAGATCAATCTAGCAGAGGTCATGAAGCACCCAGAAACCGACACATGGATCAAGACATTAACATACAAAGCATACCTGGTAACGCGACGCCTAGAGCTGGCGCGCGACCCTGTAGCGTCCCCGCACACTACCACGACTAGAGCCGAAAACTTACAATGGAAATAAAACGGAAAATCCGAACCCTAACAGGATTCTAAGAGATAGAAACACAGACAAGCATGTCAGAGAAACATGATACAGACATAAGTGAACTCACAGGATCAGGAGATGTCAAATAATCAAAGAGGAAACGCACACCTGTTATCACGGTCGTTACAGGCGATGCGATACTATCGCGTCACCGCTATGCACCGCGACACAAACCGAGCGCCAAAAAACGATAAAACAGGGAACAACAACTAACAGGGCACCACAAGAGGAAGTAAAGGGGGAAAAACAAGGCAAGCAAGCAAACTAGATCTACGAGGGTGGCACTGAAGGTCCCACCGTGATCGCCAAAAGGTGTAATCACAGGGATTGTGCTTCCCCTCGACACGGACATGAATATCAAATATGATAGCATGGGAAAAGGATGTGATCGCCACCTAGATAAGTTGCCTAATGATATGGAAAGACAATGGCTAACTCAAACTAGGAAAAGGAGGAAGAGAACAGGAAACTGACCTGGTGTCGCGGTCGTCATGGCCGCCGCTCTAGTATCGCGTCAGTGGAAATCGACGCATCTATGTCGCGTCACCCCAGGCCATCGCGTTCTCTGAATGCGGAGAATTGATGTTGTGACCTTCTTCTAGTCCTCCAGCCGGCCAGAGCACCAAAGCTTCTCGTAGACTTTGCTGCTTGCCTGGTGTCGCGGTCGTCATGGCCGCCGCGTCTCTAGTATCGTCAGTGGAAATCGACGATCTATGTCGCGTCACCCCAGGCCGTCGCGTCTCTGAATGCGGGAGAATTGATGTTGTGACCTCTTTAGTCCTCCAGCCGGCCAGAGCACCAGAGCTTCTCGTAGACTTTGCTGCTTGCCTGTCAATCAAAAGAAAACACAAAGAAAAACCCTATTAGAACATGTAAAGTGTAGTATCTTTCTAAAAGACGAAATGAGATGGGAGATCATGGTGGGAACGCACTTGGGGTGGTTTTAAACCCCTGTGGGGTGGGGAAAACGTCGGTGGATGGTAGATGTGCTCTATTTAAAAAGGACAAAAAAATGCATGTAGAAATAGAAAAGAGGAAGAGGAAAGGGAATGAGCCCCATTAGGGCGACTTCCTGGCATGGATGCAGCTCCGATGATGTGCAAAGAGGTCCAGGAGATTGCTAGAGTCACCCTCTTCACGTTCCTTGCTCCATTGATGGTGAAATGAGTGAGTTGTGGGGAGTGGAATGTGAAGGGAATGAAGGAAATGAATGGCTGCGTGGCTAAGTCTAGTTCAGAGGGAATTTTGGCAGCCCTTCGGGGTAATCATGAGGCTCTCCCCGTCCATGAGGAGGGGCCTTCTTTATATAGAGCTTGGGGTAGGAATATTAGGCATTATCTCCTCAAAAAGGTTAGAAATTAAAAGTGGGGATAAAGCTCTATCAAAATCGGGTGTAGAGTCCTTTGGGAGCTTAGGAGAGTCCTAGGCCAAGGATCCGCCCAAGGGGGTCGGGATAACCTCTAGACCAAGTCAAAGTGCATGGGAGGATAAATAGGGGGTGGTTACGGAGGCCAGAGATCTCGGACATTGTCGCGTCAGATCGTAAAGTCGCGACTAGAGACGCGACGGTGCGGGGGGACGCGACAGCATTGCCCACGTGCATGGATAATGCATGGGCTGTCGCGGCGGCCCAACCCGTCGCGACGACTAGTCGCGGCGCTACGATGTGTCGCGACAAGGAACCCGAATTATCTTGCATTATCCTCTCTAACCATATGATAAAATAGGAGTTATATTCCTCTAGGGACTCTCTCAAGTGATTGATTTCGGGATTCAAGGATTTTAATGGATTAATGGGCTCAAATCAAGGCAAATGATGGGCTCAAGGTGAGTGACCAATTAAGGGCCCACTAAAGTAGCAAGAAATGTGATTCAACTTATTAGCCATAATCGGGTGTCTACACCGACCACTCACTTTCGTTTGACGAAGTCAAACGGCGCGCACAATAGACCTAAAGCCCTCCGACTCTCGGAAGCAAACCATTTGGTTGTCACTATGGTGACTGGAACGCCCGCGCTGCGCGAATT
>JACBKR010005069.1:0-20155 GCA_014218235.1 Colocasia esculenta
CCGATGCGCACGGATTCCGACACGCCTTCGGTAAAACGGCCATAACTTTCCGCCCGGGCATCGGAATCGCTTATATGACCACTTTTTGGAATCGGCACTCAGAGGCGCTCGTCGTAGCTCGATTGCCGAGGCGATCGGACGCCGTTTCCGAGTGAAAATCAATCGTTTCGGCCACCAAAAATTTCGATTCCTGCCGGCGATTCACGTTTTTTTGTCGCGACGTCTCCTGGATCAAAGGGCTCCTCTGAGGTCGAAGGTCGCATTTTTTCAGAATCGGACTTCTCGGCGGTCGAAGGTCGCCGTCGACGCGGCCCGACGGCTTCTACCCGCGCGTCGATGGCGAACGACGCGTGCGCGGGAAAATGGCCGATTTCGCCACCCTTGACGGATTGCTCCCACTCCTTCTACGGAAGAAATGGGCATAACTTTCCGCCCGGGTATCAGAATCGCTTGTGTGACCACTCTTCGGAATCGTCTCTCCGAGCCGGCGAGAAGACGCCAGTCTCGTGAAATTTCGAGCCCGGCGCCCGAAATGCCACCTCGGGGCGTGTGTACGTACACCGATTTTCGCACCACTTCGGTAAAAAGTGGATATTTCCTCGCCCGGTGATCGGAAACGCCCGCGAGGCCCCAATTCCGAATCGGCACTCCGACCCGGTCGGCCCTGGGTTGGACTCGGAGATTTCTGTCCGGCGCCCGGATTCCGCTCCGGAGGGCGGAAGCGGATCCCGATGCGCACGGATTCCGACACGCCTTCGGTAAAACGGCCATAACTTTCCGCCCGGGCATCGGAATCGCTTATATGACCACTTTTTGGAATCGGCACTCAGAGGCGCTCGTCGCCGTCGATTGCCGAGGCGATCGGACGCCGTTTTCGAGTCGAAAATCAATCGTTTCGGCCACCAAAATTTCGATTTCTGCCGGCGATTCACTTTTTTTGTCGCGACGTCTCCTGGATCACACGGCTCCTCTGTCGAAGGTCGCATTTTTTTCAGAATCGGCCCTTCTCGGCGGTCGAAGGTCGCCGTCGACGCGGCCCGACGGCTCCTACCCGCGTCGTGAACGAAGTCCGTGCGCGGGAAAATGGCCGATTTCGCCACCCCTGACGGATTGCTCCAACCCTTCTACGGAAAAGAAATGGGCATAACTTTCCGCCCGGGTATCAGAATCGCTTGTGTGACCACTCTTCGGAATCGTCTCTCCGAGCCGGTCGAGAAGACGCCAGTCTAGTGAAATTCGAGCCCGGCCCCGAAATGCCACCTCGGGGGTGTGTACTAGTACAACGATTTTCGCACCACTTCGGTTTAAAACGTGGATATTTCCTCGCCCGGTGATCGGAAACCGCCCGCGAGGCCCCAATTCCGAATCGGCACTCCGACCCGGTCGGCCCTGGGCTGGACTCGGAGATTTCCTGTCCGGCGCCCGGATTCCGCTCCCGGAGGGCGGGAAGCGGCTCCGATGCGCAGATTCCGACACGCCTTCGGTAAAACGGCCATAACTTTCCGCCCGGGCATCGGAATCGCTTATATGACCACTTTTTGGAATCGGCACACAGAGGCGCTCGTCGTCGTCAATTGCCGAGGCGATCGGACGCTGTTTCCGAGTCGAAAATCAATCGTTTCGGCCACCAAAATTTCGATTCCTGCCGGCGATTCACGTTTTTTTGTCGCGACGTCTCCTGGATCACACGGCTCCTCTGAGGTCGAAGGTCGCATTTTTTTCAGAATCGGCCCTTCTCGGCGGTCGAAGGTCGCCGTCGACGCGGCCCGACGGCTCCTACCCGCGTCGTGAACGAGTGCGCGGGAAAATGGCCGATTTCGCCACCCCTGACGGATTGCTCCCACTCCTTCTACGGAAGAAATGGGCATAACTTTCCGCCCGGGTATCAGAATCGTTTGTGTGACCACTCTTCGGAATCGTCTCTCCAAGCCGGTCGAGAAGACGCCAGTCTCGTGAAATTTCGAGCCCGGCGCCCGAAATGCCACCTCGGGGCGTGTGTACTAGTACACCGATTTTCGCACCACTTCGGTAAAACGTGGATATTTCCTCGCCCGGTGATCGGAACCGCCCGCGAGGCCCCAATTCCGAATCGGCACTCCTGACCCGGTCGGCCCTGGGCTGGACTCGGAGATTTCCTGTCCGGCGCCGGATTCCGCTTCCGGAGGGCGGAAGCGGCTCCCGATGCGCACGGATTCCGACACGCCTTCGGTTAAAACGGCCATAACTTTCGCCCGGGCATCGGAATCGCTTATATGACCACTTTTTGGAATCGGCACTCAGAGGCGCTCGTCGTCGTCGATTGCCGAGGCGATCGGACGCTGTTTCCGAGTCGAAAATCAATCGTTCGGCCACCAAAATTTCGATTCCTGCCGGCGATTCACGTTTTTTTGTCGCGACGTCTCCTGGATCACACGGCTCCTCTGAGGTCGAAGGTCGCATTTTTTTAGAATCGCCCTTCTCGGCGGTCGAAGGTCGCCGTCGACGCGGCCCGACGGCTCCTACCCGCGTCGTACGATTCGATTGGTGCGCGGGGAAAATGGCCGATTTCGCCACCCCTGACGGATTGCTCCCACTCCTCTACGGAAGAAGAAATGGGCATAACTTTCCGCCGGGTATCAGAATCGCTTGTGTGACCACTCTTCGGAATCGTCTCTCCGAGCCGGTCGAGAAGACGCCAGTCTCGTGAAATTTCGAGCCCGGCGCCCGAAATGCCACCTCGGGGCGTGTGTACTAGTACACCGATTTTCGCACCACTTCGGTAAAACGTGGATATTTCCTCGCCGGTGATCGGAACCGCCGCGAGAGGCCCCAATTCCGAATCGGCACTCCGACCCGGTCGGCCCTGGGCTGGACTCGGAGATTTCCTGTCCGGCGCCGGATTCCGCTCCCGGAGGGCGGAAGCGGCTCCCGATGCGCACGGATTCCGACACGCCTTCGGTGTTTTAAAACGGCCATAACTTCCGCCCGGGCATCGGAATCGCTTATATGACAACTTTTTGGAATCGGCAGTCAGAGGCGCTCGTCGTCGTCAATTGCCGAGGCGATCGGACGCCGTTTTCGAGTCGAAAATCAATCGTTTCGGCCAAAAAATTTCGATTCCTGCCGGCGATTCACGTTTTTTTGTCGCGACGTCTCCTGGATCAACGGCTCCTCTGAGGTCGAAGGTCGCATTTTTTCAGAATCGGCCCTTCTCGGCGGTCGAAGGTCGCCGTCGACGCGGCCCGACGGCCTACCCGCGTCGTGAACGATGGTCGTCGTGACGTGTGCGCGGGAAAATGGCCGATCTCGCCACCCCTGACGGATTGCTCCCACTCCTTCTACGGAAGAATTGGGCATAACTTTCCGCCCGGGTATCAGAATCGCTTGTGTGACCACTCTTCGGAATCGTCTCTCCGAGCCGTTCGAGAAGACGCCAGTTTCGTGAAATTTCGAGCCCGGCGCCCGAAATGCCACCTCGGGGCGTGTGTACTAGTACACCGATTTTCGCACCACTTCGGTAAAACGTGGATATTTCCTCGCCCGGTGATCGGAACCGCCCGCGAGGCCCCAATTCCGAATCGGCACTCCGATCCGGTCGGCCCTGGGCTGGGCTCGGAGATTTCCTGTCCGGCGCCCGGATTCCGCTCCCGGAGGGCGGAAGCGGCTCCCGATGCGCACGGATTCCGACACGCCTTCGGTAAAACGGCCATAACTTTCCGCCCGGGCATCGGAATCGCTTATATGACACTTTTTGGAATCGGCACTCAGAGGCGCTCGTCGTAGTCGATTGCCGAGGCGATCGGACGCCGTTTCCGAGTCGAAAATCAATCGTTTCGGCCACCAAATTTCGATTCCTGCCGGCGATTCACGTTTTTTGTCGCGACGTCTCCTGGATCAAACGGCTCCTCTGAGGTCGAAGGTCGCATTTTTTTCAGAATCGGCCCTTCTCGGCGGTCGAAGGTCGCCGTCGACGCGGCCCGACGGCTTCTACCCGCGTCGGAACGACAATCGTGCGCGGGAAAAATGGCCGATTCGCCACCCCTGACGGATTGCTCCCACTCTTTACGGAAGAAATGGGCATAACTTTCCGCCGGGTATCAGAATCGTTGTGTGACCACTCTTCGGAATCGTCTCTCCAAGCCGGTCGAGAAGACGCCAGTCTCGTAAAATTTCGAGCCCGGCGCCCGAAATGCCACCTCTGGGCGTGTGTACAAGTACACGATTTCGCACCACTTCGGTAAAACGTGGATATTTCCTCGCCCGGTGATCGGAACCGCCGCGAGGCCCCAATTCCGAATCGGCACTCCGACCCGGTCGGCCCTGGGCTGGACTCGGAGATTTCCTGTCCGCGCCCGGATTCCGCTCGGAGGGCGGGGAGGCGGAACGGCTCCGATGCGCACGGATTCCGACACGCCTTCGGTTTTTTAAAACGGCCATAACTTTCCGACGGGCATCGGAATCTTGTATGACCACTTTTTGGAATCGGCACACAGAGGCGCTCGTCGTTGTCGATTGCGAGGCGATCGGACGCCTTTCGAGTCGAAAATCAATCGTTTCGGCCACCAAAATTTCGATTCCTGCCGGCGATTCACGTTTTTTTGTCGCGACGTCTCCTGGATCATACGGCTCCTCTGAGGTCGAAGGTCGCATTTTTTTGAATCGGCCCTTCTCGGCGGGTCGAAGGTCGCCGTCGACGCGGCCCGACGGCTCCTACCGCGTCGTGAACGACGATAGTGCGCGGGGGAAAATGGCCGATTTCGCCACCCCTGACGGATTGCTCCCACCCCTTCTACGGAACAAATGGGCATAACTTTCCGCCCGGGTATCAGAATCGCTTGTGTGACCACTCTTCAGAATCGTCTCTCCGAGCCGGTCGAGAAGACGCCAGTCTCGTGAAATTTCGAGCCCGGCGCCCGAAATGCCACCTCGGGGCGTGTGTACTAGTACACTGATTTTCGCACCACTTCGGTAAAACGTGGATATTTCCTCGCCCGGTGATCGGAACCGCCCGCGAGGCCCCAATTCCGAATCGGCACTCCGACCCGGTCGGCCCTGGGCTGGACTCGGAGATTTCTTGTCCGGCGCCCGGATTCCGCTCCCGGAGGGCGGAAGCGGCTCCCGATGCGAAAGGATTCCGACACGCCTTCGGTAAAACGGCCATAACATTCCGCCCGGGCATCGGAATCGCTTATATGACCACTTTTTGGAATCGGCACTCAGAGGCACTCGTCGCCGTCGATTGCCGAGGCGATTGGATGCCGTTTTCGAGTCGAAAATCAATCGTTTCGGCCACCAAAATTTCGATTCCTGCCGGCGATTCACGTTTTTTTGTCGCGACGTCTCCTGGATCAAACGGCTTCTCTGAGGCGCAGGTCGCTTTTTTTCAGAATCGGCCTTCTCGGCGGTCGAAGGTCGCCGTCGACGCGGCCGACGGCTCCTACCCGCGTCGTGAACGAATCGCATGGCCGATTCGCTGACGGATTGCTCATCCTTCTACGAAGGGCTAACTTTCCGCCGTCAGACTGTGCATTCGGATCGGCCCTCTCGGCGGTCGAAGGTCGACGTCGACGCGGCCGATGGCTCTACCCGCGTCGTGAACGAGTGCGCGGGAAAATGGCCGATTTCGCCACCCCTGACGGATTGCTCCCACTCCTTCTACGGAAGAAATGGGCATAACTTTCCGCCCGGGTATCAGAATCGTTTGTGTGACCACTCTTCGGAATCGTCTCTCCAAGCCGGTCGAGAAGACGCCAGTCTCGTGAAATTTCGAGCCCGGCGCCCGAAATGCCACCTCGGGGCGTGTGTACTAGTACACCGATTTTCGCACCACTTCGGTAAAACGTGGATATTTCCTCGCTCGGTGATCGGAACCGCCCGCGAGGCCCCAATTCCGAATCGGCACTCCGACCCGGTCGGCCCTGGGCTGGACTCGGAGATTTCCTGTCCGGCGCCCGGATTCCGCTCCCGGAGGGCGGAAGCGGCTCCCGATGCGCACGGATTCCGACACGCCTTCGGTAAAACGGCCATAACTTTCCGCCCGGTCATCGGAATCGCTTATATGACCACTTTTTGGAATCGGCACTCAGAGGCGCTCGTCGTCGTCGATCGCCGAGGCGATCGGACGCCGTTTTCGAGTCGAAAATCAATCGTTTCGGCCACCAAAATTTCGATTCCTGCCGGAGATTCACGTTTTTTTGTCGCGACGTCTCCTGGATCACACGGCTCCTCTGAGGTCGAAGGTCGCATTTTTTTCAGAATCGGCCCTTCTCGGCGGTCGAAGGTCGCCGTCGACGCGGCCCGACGGCTCCTACCCGCGTCGTGAACGAGTGCGCGGGAAAATGGCCGATTTCGCCACCCCTGACGGATTGCTCCCACTCCTTCTACGGAAGAAATGGGCATAACTTTCCGCCCGGGTATCAGAATCGCTTGTGTGACCACTCTTCGGAAGTCTTCCGAGTCGAGAAGACGCACAGTCTCGTGAAATTTCGAGCCGGCGCCCGAAATGCCACCTCGGGGCGTGTGTACTAGTACACCGATTTTCGCACCACTTCGGTAAAACGTGGATATTTCCTCGCCGGTGATCGGAACCGCCGCGAGGCCCAATTCCGAATCGGCACTCCGACCCGGTCGGCCCTGGCGGGCTCGGAGATTTCCTGTCCGGCGCCCGGATTCCGCTCCCGGAGGGCGGAAGCGGCTCCGATGCGCACGGATTCCGACACGCCTTCGGTAAAACGGCCATAACATTCCGCCCGGGCATCGGAATCGCTTATATGACCACTTTTGGAATCGGCACTCAGAGGCGCTCGTCGCCGTCGATTGCCGAGGCGATCGGACGCCGTTTCGAGTCGAAAATCAATCGTTTCGGCCACCAAAATTTCGATTCCTGCCGGCGATTCACGTTTTTTTGTCGCGACGTCCTGGATCACACGGCTCCTCTGAGGTCGAAGGTCGCATTTTTTTCAGAATCGGCCCTTCTCGGCGGTCGAAGGTCGCCGTCGACGCGGCCCGACGGCTCCTACCCGCGTCGTGAACTGGTGTGCGCGGGAAAATGGAAACCGATTTCGCCACCCCTGACGGATTGCTCCCACCCCTTCTACGGAAGAAATGGGCATAACTTTCCGCCCGGGTATCAGAATCGCTTGTGTGACCACTCTTCGGAATCGTCTCTCCGAGCCGGTCGAGAAGACGCCAGTCTCGTGAAATTTCGAGCCCGGCGCCCGAAATGCCACCTCGGGGCGTGTGTACTAGTACACCGATTTTCGCACCACTTCGGTAAAACGTGGATATTTCCTCGCCCGGTGATCGGAACCGCCCGCGAGGCCCCAATTCCGAATCGGCACTCCGACCCGGTCGGCCCTGGGCTGGACTCGGAGATTTCCTGTCCGGCGCCCGGATTCCGCTCCCGGAGGGCGGAAGCGGCTCCCGATGCGCACGGATTCCGACACGCCTTCGGTAAAACGGCCATAACTTTCCGCCCGGTCATCGGAATCGCTTATATGACCACTTTTTGGAATCGGCACTCAGAGGCGCTCGTCGTCGTCGATTGCCGAGGCGATCGGACGCCGTTTTCGAGTCGAAAATCAATCGTTTCGGCCACCAAAATTTCGATCTTGCCGGCGATTCACGTTTTTTTGTCGCGACGTCTCCTGGATCACACGGCTCCTCTGAGGTCGAAGGTCGCATTTTTTTCAGAATCGGCCCTTCTCGGCGGTCGAAGGTCGCCGTCGACGCGGCCCGACGGCTCTACCCGCGTCGTGAACGAGTATGTGCGCGGGAAAATGGCCGATTTCGCCACCCCTGACGGATTGCTCCCACTCCTTCTACGGAAGAAATGGGCATAACTTCCCCCCGGGTATCAGAATCGCTTGTGTGACCATCTTCGGAATCGTCTCTCCGAGCCGGTCGAGAAGACGCCAGTCTCGTGAAATTTCGAGCCCGGCGCCCGAAATGCCACCTCGGCGTGTGTACTAGTACACCGATTTTCGCACCACTTCGGTAAAACGTGGATATTTCCTCGCCCGGTGATCGGAACCGCCCGCGAGGCCCAATTCCGAATCGGCACTCCGACCCGGTCGGCCCTGGGCTGGACTCGGAGATTTCCTGTCCGGCGCCGGATTCCGCTCCCGGAGGGCGGAAGCGGCTCCCGATGCGCACGGATTCCGACACGCCTTCGGTTAAAACGGCCATAACTTTCCGCCCGGGCATCGGAATCGCTTATATGACCACTTTTGGAATCGGCACTCAGAGGCGCTCGTCGCCGTCGATTGCCGAGGCGATCGGACGCCGTTTTCGAGTCGAAAATCAATCGTTTCGGCCACCAAAATTTCGATTCCTGCCGGCGATTCACGTTTTTTTGTCGCGACGTCTCCTGGATCACACGGCTCTCTGAGGTCGAAGGTCGCATTTTTTCAGAATCGGCCCTTCTCGGCGGTCGAAGGTCGCCGTCGACGCGGCCCGACGGCTCCTACGCGCGTGTGAACGAGTTGTGCGGGGAAAATGGCCGATTTCGCCACCCCTGACGGATTGCTCCACCCCTCTACGGAAGAAATGGGCATAACTTTCCGCCCGGGTATCAGAATCGCTTGTGTGACCACTCTTCGGAATCGTCTCTCCGAGCCGGTCGAGAAGACGCCAGTCTCGTGAAATTTCGAGCCCGGCGCCCGAAATGCCACCTCGGGGCGTGTGTACTAGTACACGATTTTCGCACCACTTCGGTAAAACGTGGATATTTCCTCGCCCGGTGATCGGAACCGCCCGCGAGCCCCAATTCCGAATCGGCACTCCGACCCGGTCGGCCCTGGGCTGGACTCGGAGATTTCTGTCCGGCGCCCGGATTCCGCTCCCGGAGGGCGGCAGCGGCTCTCGATACGCACGGATTCCGACACGCCTTCGGTAAAACGGCCATAACTTTCCGCCCGGGCATCGGAATCGCTTATATGACCACTTTTGAGAATCGGCACTCAGAGGCGCTCGTCGCCGTCGATTGCCGAGGCGATCGGACGCCGTTTTCGAGTCGAAAATCAATCGTTTCGGCCACCAAAATTTCGATTCCTGCCGGCGATTCACGTTTTTTTGTCGCGACGTCTCCTGGATCAAACGGCTCCTCTGAGGTCGAAGGTCGCATTTTTTCAGAATCGGCCCTTCTCGGCGGTCGAAGGTCGCCGTCGACGCGGCCCGACGGCTCCTACCCGCGTCGTGAACGAGTGCGCGGGAAAATGGCCGATTTCGCCACCCCTGACGGATTGCTCCCACTCCTTCTACGGAAGAAATGGGCATAACTTTCCGCCCGGGTATCAGAATCGTTTGTGTGACCACTCTTCGGAATCGTCTCTCCAAGCCGGTCGAGAAGACGCCAGTCTCGTGAAATTTCGAGCCCGGCGCCCGAAATGCCACCTCGGGGCGTGTGTACTAGTACACCGATTTTCGCACCACTTCGGTAAAACGTGGATATTTCCTCGCCCGGTGATCGGAACCGCCCGCGAGGCCCCAATTCCGAATCGGCACTCCGACCCGGTCGGCCCTGGGCTGGACTCGGAGATTTCCTGTCCGGCGCCCGGATTCCGCTCCCGGAGGGCGGAAGCGGCTCCCGATGCGCACGGATTCCGACACGCCTTCTTTTAAAACGGCCATAACTTTCCGCCCGGGCATCGGAATCGCTTATATGACCACTTTTTGGAATCGGCACTCAGAAGCGCTCGTCGCCGTCAATTGCCGAGGCGATCGGACGCCGTTTCCGAGTCGAAAATCAATCGTTTCGGCCACCAAAATTTCGATTCCTGCCGGCGATTCACGTTTTTTTGTCGCGACGTCTCCTGGATCACACGGCTCCTCTGAGGTCGAAGGTCGCATTTTTTTCAGAATCGGCCCTTCTCGGCGGTCGAAGGTCGCCGTCGACGCGGCCCGACGGCTCCTACCCGCGTCGTGAACGAGTGGGCGGGAAAATGGCCGATTTCGCCACCCCTGACGGATTGCTCCCACTCTTCTACGGAGAAATGGGCATAACTTTCCGCCCGGGTATCAGAATCGCTGTGTGACCACTCTTCGGAATCGTCTCTCCGAGCCGGTCGAGAAGACGCCAGTCCGTGAAATTTCGAGCCCGGCGCCCGAAATGCCACCTCGGGGTGTGTACTAGTACACCGATTTTCGCACCACTTCGGTAAAACGTGGATATTTCCTCGCCGGTGATCGGAACCGCCGCGAGGCCCATTCCGAATTCGAATCGGCACTCGATCGGTCGGCCTGGGCTGGACTCGGAGATTTCCTGTCGGCGCCGGATTCCGCTCCGGAGGGCGGAAGCGGCTCCGATGCGCACGGATTCCGACACGCCTTCGGTTTTAAAAACGGCCATAACTTTCCGCCCGGGCATCGGAATCGCTTATATGACACTTTTTGGAATCGGCACTCAGAGGCGTCGTCGTCGTCGATTGCCGAGGCGATCGGACGCCGTTCCGAGTCGAAAATCAATCGTTTCGGCCACCAAAATTTCGATTCCTGCCGGCGATTCACGTTTTTTTGTCGCGACGTCTCCTGGATCAAACGGCTCCTCTGAGGTCGAAGGTCGCATTTTTTTCAGAATCGGCCCTTCGGCGGTCGAAGGTCGCCGTCGACGCGGCCCGACGGCTTCTACCCGCGTCGTGAACGAAGTGTGTGCGGGGAAAATGGCCGATTTGCCACACCCTGACGGATTGCTCCACTCCTTCTACGGAACAAATGGGCATAACTTTCCGCCGGGTATCAGAATCGCTTGTGTGACCACTCTTCGGAATCGTCTCTCCGAGCCGGTCGAGAAGACGCCAGTCTCGTGAAATTTCGAGCCGGCGCCCGAAATGCCACCTCGGGGCGTGTGTACTAGTACACCGATTTTCGCACCACTTCGGTAAAAAGGATATTTCCTCGCCCGGTGATCGGAACCGCCCGCGAGGCCCCAATTCCGAATCGGCACTCCGACCGGTCGGCCCTGGGTTGGACTCGGAGATTTCCTGTCCGGCGCCCGGATTCCGCTCCCGGAGGGCGGAAGCGGCTCCGATGCGCACGGATTCCGACACGCCTTCGGTTTTTAAAACGGCCATAACTTTCGCCCGGGCATCGGAATCGCTTATATGACCACTTTTGGAATCGGCACTCAGAGGCGCTCGTCGCGTCGATTGCCGAGGCGATCGGACGCCGTTTCCGAGTCAAAAATCAATCGTTTCGGCCACCAAAATTTCGATTTCTGCCGGCGATTCACTTTTTGTGCGACGTCTCTGGATCACACGGCTCCTCTGAGGTCGAAGGTCGCATTTTTTCAGAATCGGCCCTTCTCGGCGGTCGAAGGTCGCCGTCGACGCGGCCGACGGCTCCTACCGCGTCGTGGACTAGAGTGCGCGGGAAAATGGCCGATTTCGCCACCCCTGACGGATTGCTCCCACCCTTCTACGGAAGAAATGGGCATAACTTTCCGCCCGGGTATCAGAATCGCTTGTGTGACCACTTTCGGAATCGTCTCTCCGAGCCGGTCGAGAAGACGCCAGTCTCGTGAAATTTCGAGCCCGGCGCCGAAATGCCACCTCGGGGCGTGTGTACTAGTACACCGATTTTCGCACCACTTCGGTAAAACGTGGATATTTCCTCGCCCGGTGATCGGAACCGCCGCGAGGCCCAATTCCGAATCGGCACTCCGACCGGTCGGCCCTGGGTGGACTCGGAGATTTCCTGTCCGGCGCCCGGATTCCGCTCCCGGAGGGGGAAGCGGCTCCGATGCGCACGGATTCCGACACGCCTTCGGTAAAACGGCCATAACTTTCCGCCCGGGCATCGGAATCGCTTATATGACCACTTTTGGAATCGGCACTCAGAGGCGCTCGTCGCGTCGATTGCCGAGGCGATCGGACGCAGTTTTCGAGTCGAAAATCAGTCGTTTCGGCCACCAAATTTCGATTCCTGCCGGCGATTCACGTTTTTTTGTCGCGACGTCTCCTGGATCACACGGCTCCTCTGAGGTCGAAGGTCGCATTTTTTTCAGAATCGGCCTTCTCGGCGGTCGAAGGTCGCCGTCGACGCGGCCCGACGGCTCCTACCGCGTCGTGTGACGAGGTGCGCGGGAAAATGGCCGATTTCGCCACCCCTGACGGATTGCTCCCACTCCTTCTACGGAGAAATGGGCATAACTTTCGCCCGGGTATCAGAATCGCTTGTGTGACCACTCTTCGGAATCGTCTCTCTCCGAGCCGTCGAGGAAGACGCCAGTCTCGTGAAATTTCGAGCCCGCGCCCGAAATGCCACCTCGGGGCGTGTGTACTAGTACACCGATTTTCGCACCACTTCGGTAAAACGTGGATATTTCCTCGCCCGGTGATCGGAAACGCCCGCGAGGCCCAATTCCGAATCGGCACTCCGACCCGGTCGGCCCTGGGCTGGACTCGGAGATTTCCTGTCCGGCGCCCGGATTCCGCTCCGGAGGGCGGAAGCGGCTCCGATGCGCACGGATTCGACACGCCTTCGGTTTTAAAAACGGCCATAACTTTCCGCCCGGGCATCGGAATCGCTTATATGACCACTTTTTGGAATCGGCTCAGAGGCGCTCGTCGCCGTCGATTGCCGAGGCGATCGGACGCCGTTTCGAGTCGAAAATCAATCGTTTCGGCCACCAAAATTTCGATTCCTGCCGGCGATTCACGTTTTTTTGTCGCGACGTCTCCTGGATCACACGGCTCCTCTGAGGTCGAAGGTCGCATTTTTTTCAGAATCGGCCCTTCTCGGCGGTCGAAGGTCGCCGTCGACGCGGCCGACGGCTCCCCCCCGCGTCGGTGAACGACCTTGTGCGCGGGAAAATGGCCGATTTCGCCACCCCTGACGGATTGCTCCACTCCTTCTACGGAAGAAATGGGCATAACTTTCGCCCGGGTATCAGAATCGTTGTGTGACCACTCTTCGGAATCGTCTCTCCAAGCCGGTCGAGAAGACGCCAGTCTCGTGAAATTTCGAGCCCGGCGCCCGAAATGCCACCTCGGGGCGTGTGTACTAGTACACCGATTTTCGCACCACTTCGGTAAAACGTGGATATTCCTCGCCCGGTGATCGGAAACGCCGCGAGGCCCAATTCCGAATCGGCACTCCGACCCGGTCGGCCCGGGCTGGACTCGGAGATTTCCTGTCCGGCGCCCGGATTCGCTCCCGGAGGGCGGAAGCGGCTCCCGATGCGCACGGATTCCGACACGCCTTCGGTTAAAAACGGCCAAAACTTACCTTCCGCCCGGGCATCGGAATCGCTTATATGACCACTTTTTGGAATCGGCACACAGAGGCGCTCGTCGTCACAATTGCCGAGGCGATCGGACGCGTTTCGGTCGAAAAAAAAAAAATCGTTTCGGCCACCAAAATTTCGATTCCTGCCGGCGATTCACGTTTTTTTGTCGCGACGTCTCCTGGATCACACGGCTCCTCTGAGGCGAAGGTCGCATTTTTTTCAGAATCGGCCCTTCTCGGCGGTCCGAAGGTCGCCGTCGACGCGGCCCGACGGCTCCTACCCGCGTCGTGAACGACGTGGCGGGGAAAATGGCCGATTTCGCCACCCCTGACGGATTGCCCACTCCCTTCTACGGAAGAAATGGGCATAACTTTCCGCCGGGTATCAGAATCGCTTGTGTGACCACTCTTCGGAATCTCTCCCGAGCCGGTCGAGAAGACGCCAGTCTCGTGAATTTCGAGCCCGGCGCCCGAAATGCCACCTCGGGGTGTGTACTGTACACCGATTTTCGCACCACTTCGGTAAAACGTGGATATTTCCTCGCCCGGTGATCGGAACCGCCCGCGAGGCCCCAATTCCGAATCGGCACTCGACCGGTCGGCCCTGGGCTGGACTCGGAGATTTCCTGTCCGGCGCCCGGATTCCGCTCCCGGAGGGGGGAAGCGGCTCCCGATGCGCACGGATTCCGACACGCCTTCGGTTAAAACGGCCATAACTTTCCGCCGGGCATCGGAATCGCTTATATGACACTTTTGGAATCGGCACTCAGAGGCGCTCGTCGCCGTCGATTGCCGAGGCGATCGGACGCCATTTCCGAGTCGAAAATCAATCGTTTCGGCACCAAAATTTCGATTTCTGCCGGCGATTCACGTTTTTTTGTCGCGACGTCTCCTGGATCACACGGCTCCTCTGAGGTCGAAGGTCGCATTTTTTTCAGAATCGGCCCTTCTCGGCGGTCGAAGGTCGCCGTCGACGCGGCCGACGGCTCTACCCGCGTCGTGAACGACGAGCGTGTGCGTGGCGGAAAATGGCCGATTTGCCACCCTGACGGATTGCTCCCACCCCTTACGGAAGAAATGGGCATAACTTCCGCCCGGGTATCAGAATCGCTTGTGTGACCACTCTTCGGAATCGTCTCTCCGAGCCGGTCGAGAAGACGCCAGTCTCGTGAAATTTCGAGCCCGCGCCCGAAATGCCACCTCGGGGCGTGTGTACTAGTACACCGATTTTCGCACCACTTCGGTTAAAACGTGGATATTCCTCGCCCGGTGATCGGAACCCCGCGAGGCCCCAATCCGAATCGGCACTCGACCCGGTCGGCCCTGGCTGGACTCGGAGATTTCCTGTCCGGCGCCGGGATTCCGCTCCGGAGGGCGGAAGCGGCTCCCGATGCGCACGGATTCCGACACGCCTTCGGTTAAAACGGCCATAACTTTCGCCCGGGCATCGAATCGCTTATATGACCACTTTTTGGAATCGGCACTCAGAAGCGCTCGTCGCCGTCGATTGCCGAGGCGATCGGACGCCGTTTTCGAGTCGAAAATCAATCGTTTCGGCCACCAAAATTTCGATTCCTGCCGGCGATTCACGTTTTTTTGTCGCGACGTCTCCTGGATCACACGGCTCCTCTGAGGTCGAAGGTCGCATTTTTTTCAGAATCGGCCCTTCTCGGCGGTCGAAGGTCGCCGTCGACGCGGTCCGACGGCTCCTACCCGCGTCGTGAACGAGTGCGCGGGAAAATGGCCGATTTCGCCACCCCTGACGGATTGCTCCCACTCCTTCTACGGAAGAAATGGGCAAAACTTTCGCCGGGTATCAGAATCGTTTGTGTGACCACTCTTCGGAATCGTCTCTCCAGCCGGTCGAGAAGACGCCAGTCTCGTGAAATTTCGAGCCGGCGCCGAAATGCCATCGGGGCGTGTGTACTAGTACACCGATTTTCGCACCACTTCGGTAAAACGTGGATATTTCTCGCCCGGTGATCGGAACCGCGCGAGGCCCCAATTCCGAATCGGCACTCCGACCCGGTCGGCCTGGGCTGGACTCGGAGATTTCCTGTCCGGCGCCCGGATCCGCTCCCGGAGGGCGGAAGCGGCTCCGATGCGCACGGATTCCGACAACGCCTTCGTTTAATTTAAAACGGCCATAACTTTCCGCCCGGGCATCGGAATCGCTTATATGACCACTTTTTGAACGGCACTCAGAGGCGCTCGTCGTCGTCGATTGCGAGGCGATCGGACGCCGTTTCGAGTCGAAAATCAATCGTTTCGGCCACCAAATTCGATTCCTGCCGGCGATTCACGTTTTTTTGTCGCGACGTCTCCTGGATCACACGGCTCCTCTGAGGTCGAAGGTCGCATTTTTTTCAGAATCGGCCCTTCTCGGCGGTCGAAGGTCGCCGTCGACGCGGCCGACGGCTCCTACCCGCGTCGTGAACGATAAAGATGGTGCGCGGGAAAATGGCGATTTCGCCACCACCGGATTGCTCCAATCTTCTACGAAAGAAATGGGCAAACTTTCCGCCGGGTATCAGAAGAATCGTTGTGTGACCACTCTTCGGAATCGTCTCTCCAAGCCGGTCGAGAAGACGCCAGTCTCGTGAATTTCGAGCCCGCGCCCGAAATGCCACCTCGGGGCGTGTGTATAGTACACCGATTTTCGCACACTTCGGTGAAAACGTGGATATTTCCTCGCCCGGTGATCGGAACCGCCCGCGAGGCCCCAATCCGAATCGGCACTCCGACCCGTCGGCCTGGGCTGGACTCGGAGATTTCCTGTCCGGCGCCCGGATTCGCTCCGGAGGGCGGAAGCGGCTCCCGATGCGCACGGATTCCGACACGCCTTCGGTTAAAACGGCCATAACTTTCCGCCCGGGCATCGGAATCGCTTATATGACCACTTTTTGGAATCGGCACTCAGAGGCGCTCGTCGCGTCAATTGCCGAGGCGATCGGACGCCGTTTCGAGTCGAAAATCAATCGTTTCGGCCACCAAAATTTCGATTCCTGCCGGCGATTCACGTTTTTTTGTCGCGACGTCTCCTGGATCAAACGGCTCTCTGAGGGCGATCGAAGGTAATTTTTTTCAGAATCGGCCTTCTCGGCGGTCGAAGGTCGCCGTCGACGCGGCCGACGGCTCCTACCCACGTCGTGAACGAGTACGTAAGGGCGAGTCGCGGAAAATGGCCGATTTCGCCACCCCTGACGGATTGCTCCCACTCTTCTACGGAAGAATGGGCATAACTTTCCGCCCGGGTATCAGAATAGCTTGTGTGACCACTCTTCGGAATCGTCTCTCCGAGCCGGTCGAGAAGACGCCAGTCTCGTGAAATTTCGAGCCCGGCGCCGAAATGCCACCTCGGGGTGTGTACTAGTACACCGATTTTCGCACCACTTCGGTAAACGTGGATATTTCCTCGCCCGGTGATCGGAACCGCCCGCGAGGCCCAATTCCGAATCGGCACTCCGACCGGTCGGCCTGGGGGGACTCGGAGATTTCTGTCCGGCGCCGGATTCCGCTCCGGAGGACGGGGAAGCGGCTCCCGATGCGCACGGATTCCGACACGCCTTCGGTTTAAAACGGCCATAACTTTCCGCCCGGGTCATCGGAATCGCTTATATGACCACTTTTTGGAATCGGCACTCAGAGGCGAGCGTCGTCGGTCGATTGCCGAGGCGATCGGACGCGTTTCGAGCGAAAAATCAATCGTTTCGGCCACCAAATTTCGATTCCTGCCGGCGATTCACGTTTTTTTGTCGCGACGTGTCCTGGATCAAAGGGCTCCTTGAGGTCGAAGGTCGCATTTTTTTCAGAATCGCCCCTTCGGCGGTCGAAGGTCGCCGTCGACGCGCCCGACGGCTCTACCCGCGCGTCGTACGCAGTGAAGTGTGGTGCGCGGGAAAATGGCCGATTTCGCCACCCCTGACGGATTGCTCCCACTCCTTCTACGGAACAAATGGGCATAACTTTCCGCCCGGGTATCAGAATCGTTGTGTGACCACTCTCGGAATCGTCTCTCCGAGCGGTCGAGAAGACGCAGTCTCGTGAAATTTCGAGGCCGGCCCCGAAATGCCACCTCGGGGCGTGTGTACGAGTACACCGATTTTCGCCACCATCGGTAAAACGTGGATATTTCCTCGCCCGGTGATCGGAACCGCCCGCGAGGCCCCAATTCGAATCGGCACTCCGACCGGCGGCCCTGGGCTGGACTCGGAGATTTCCTGTCCGGCGCCGGATTCGCTCCGGAGGGCGGAAGCGGCTCCCGATGCGCACGGATTCCGACACGCTTCGGTAAAAAGGCCATAACTTTCCGCCCGGGCATCGGAATCGCTTATATGACCACTTTTGGAATCGGCACTCAGAGGCGCTCGTCGTGTCGATTGCCGAGGCGATCGGACGCCGTTTCCGAGTCGAAAATCAATCGTTTCGGCCACAAAAAATTTGATTCCTGCGGCGATTCACGTTTTTTTGTCGCGACGTCTCCTGGATCACACGGCTCTCTGAGGTCGAAGGTCGCATTTTTTCAGAATCGGACCTTCTCGGCGGTTTCGAAGGTCGCCGTCGACGCGGCCGACGGCTCCTACCCGCGTCGTGAAAGAGGCTTGTGCGCGGGAAAATGGCCGATTTCGCCACCCCTGACGGATTGCTCCCACTCCTTCTACGGAAGAAATGGGCATAACTTCCCCCGGGTATCAGAATCGCTTGTGTGCCACTCTTCGGAATCGTCTCTCCGAGCCGGTCGAGGAGAAGACGCCAGTCTCGTGAAATCGAGCCGGCGCCCGAAATGCCACCTCGGGGCGTGTGTACTAGTACACCGATTTTCGCACCACCGGTTAAAACGTGGATATTTCTCGCCGGTGATCGGAACCGGCCGCGAGGCCCCAATTCCGAATCGGCACTCGAGACCGGTCGCCTGGGCTGGACTCGGAGATTTCCTGTCGGCGCCCGGATTCCCTCCGGGAGGGCGGATAGCGGCTCCCGATGCGCACGGATTCCGACACGCCTTCGGTTAAAACGGCCATAACTTTCCGCCCGGGAATCGGAATCGATTATATGACCAATTTTTGGAATCGGAACTCAGAGGCGCTCGTCGCCGTCGATTGGCGAGGCGATCGGATGCCGTTTTCGAGTCGGAAAATCAATCATTTCGGCCACCAAAATTTCGATTATGCCGGCGATTCACGTTTTTTGTTCGCGACGTCTCCTGGATCAAACGGTCCTGTCTGAGGGTCGAAGGTCGCATTTTTTCAGAATCGGCCTTCTCGGCGGTCGAAGGTCGCCGCGACGCGGCCCGACGGCTCCTACCCGCGTCGTGAACGAAGTGCGGTGTGCGCGGGAAAATGGCCGATCTCGCCCCACCCTGACGGATTGCTCCCACTCCTCTACGGAAGAAATGAGCATAACTTTCCGCCCGGGTATCAGAATCGCTTGTGTGACCACTCTCGGAATCGTCTCTCGAGCCGTCGAGAAGACGCCAGTCTCGTGAAATTTCGAGCCGGCGCCGAAATGCCACCTCGGGGCGTGGTACTAGTACAACGATTTTCGCACAACTCGGTAAAACGTGGATATTTCCTCGCCCGGTGATCGGAAAGCCGCACGAGAGGCCCCAATTCCGAATCGGCACTCCGATCGGTCGGCCCTGGGTGGGCTCGAGATTTCCTGTCCGGCGCCCGGATTCGCTCCCGGAGGCGGGGAGGAGCGGCTCCGATGCGCACGGATTCCGGCACGCCTTCGGTAAAACGGCCATAACTTCGCTCCGCCCGGGATCGGAATCGTTATATGACCACTTTTTGGAATCGCACACAGAGGCGCTCGTCGTAGTCAATTGCCGAGGCGATCGGACGCGTTTTCGAGTCGAAAATCAATCGTTTCGGCCACCAAAATTTCGATTCCTGCCGGCGATTCACTCACGTTTTTTTGTCGCGACGTCTCTTGGATCAAAGGGCTCCTCTAAGGTCGAAGGTCGCATTTTTTTTCAGAATCGGCCCTTCTCGGCGGTCGAAGTCGCCGTCGACGCGGCCCGACGCTTCTACCCCGTCGTGACGAGTGCGCGGGAAAATGGCCGATTTCGCCACCCCTGACGGATTGCTCCCACTCCTTCTACGGAACTAATGGCATAACTTTCCGCCCGGGTATCATAATCGCTTGTGTGACCACTCTTCGGAATGGTCTCTCTCCGAGCCGGTCGAGAAGACGCCAGTCTCGTGAAATTTCGAGCCCGGCGACCGAAATGCACCTCGAGGCGTGTGTACTAGTACACCGATTTTCGCACCACTTCGGTAAAACGTGGATATTTCCTCCGCCCGGTGATCGGAACCGCCCGCGAGGCCCCAATTCCGAATCGGCACTCCGACCCGGTCGGCCCTGGTTGGACTCGGAGATTTCCTGTCCGGCGCCCGATTCGCTCCCGGAGGGCGGAAGCGGCTCCCGATGCGCACGGATTCCGACACGCCTTCGGTAAAACGGCCATAACTTTCCGCCCGGGCATCGGAATCGCTTATATGACCACTTTTTGGAATCGGCACTCAGAGGCGCTCGTCGCCGTCGATTGCCGAGCCGATCGGACGCAGTTTCCGAGTCAAAAATCAATCATTTCGGCCACCAAAATTTCGATTCCTGCCGGCGATTCACGTTTTTTTGTCGCGACGTCTCCTGGATCACACGGCTCCTCTGAGGTCAAAGGTCGTATTTTTTTCAGAATCGGCCCATCTCGGAGGTCGAAGGTCGCCGTCGACGCGGCCCGACGGCTCCTACCCGCGTCGTGAACGAGTGCGCGGGAAAATGGCCGATCTCGCCACCCCTGACGGATTGCTTCCCACTCCTTCTAGGAAGAATTGAGCATACTTTACTTTCCGCCCGGGTATCAATCGCTTGTGTGACCACTCTTTCCTTCGAATCGTCTCTCTCGAGCCGTTCGAGAAGACGCCAGTCTCGTGAGATTTCGAGCCCGGCC
>JACBKR010005070.1:0-20267 GCA_014218235.1 Colocasia esculenta
CGAACATGTGTCTCCAACAACAAAACCCAATAGGCTATCTATGCCTTTATATGTGATTCCACCGAGAAAGGCCCGATCAACCAACCAACTGACAGATAGCAAGTTTGGATGAACGTGCCACACAGGCGGATCTAGTTATTGGCAGTGGGGTCTTATGATTTCATTGAACAAAAAAATTTATATTGAGAGATCAATTTTTTACCATAGGTGATCCCACTGAAATTATATAAGTATATTATTAAGCCCCACTAACATAAATTTAGATCCGCCATTGGTGCCACATGTACAACTAGGACTTCCATGGTAGATGGAGGTAATAGAACTTAGAATTATAAGAGCGCAACTTTAACAAAAGCACAAAAGCTATGCCATGTACCGATTTATTCAAGGCCCTGCCAAATACTTGCAAACTTTTGTTGCTCGAAAATCTCTTCACTTGCTTGCGGGATGTCAATATATAACGCAAAAAGACAGAATTATAAGAGATCATTACATAATATTTATGTACTCATTTTTCTTGAAAAAAAAAGATCAAGAGTAATGTCTTTACACGCTTCTACATTTCAACGATAGTTGTGCAAATAAAAAATAGAAATGGCAATTTATAATTCCTAATTTAATAATGATTTATAAGAAAAAACTCTATTGATATGACATTGTATTACATATATAAGTGCGTTCTGGTTCCAATATTCATAAAAATAAAATTTATAATTTTCCATAATAACCACACATGCCATGCCCATGTGTGTTCATCTTACCATCATGAAATGTAAATAAATATGAAGAGAGATATTTTGCTCACACAAGGTTTGTCGTGCCGCTGCATATTGGTAGCGACATGACCATACCATATCGTGTCAAGAGTTTGGCGAGCCCTTGGCACGATCGATTCGGCTCAGTTCATTCTGTTCTTCCTTTATTATTATTATTTGTTTACAACTGTATTGTCCAGATCGAATTGTGCCAGTGCGACCAGTTCGATTCGTATCGTACCAGGGCAAACTTGGTACACTGAGTCTCCCAGCACCAAAGCTTGTGCTCACAGGCGGGGACAGACAAACGTAAGACAACGAGGTATATGGTAGGCACTGAAGTCTACTGGTAGGTAGAGGACATAACTTAAGGGACTCATGACATGTATCTATCAAAATTCATTTGTAGATAGTTACATTTTTAGTTTTTTTACAATGTCTTTTGTAGCTGTCAAAAAATGATCAACGAGTTTTTCAATTATCAACTCCTATTCAAGAGAGAGCACCAATTGTCACATGTAAGGTAATAAGAAAACCTTATGATGCTCAAGTTAGAGAGCTACTCAGAATGCGGGAGAGAAGAAGAAATGAATGGAAGGGAATTCCTCGCTTGTGGTTGCACCCCCAATCCCCCTTCACCAAGGTCGAGTCGTCCCTTTTAATTGTCCATCAGAGGGGTCCTAGGCCATTTCTTAGTGTTACGGTAAGTGTAACATAGGTCGGCTTAGGCCGAGGTGACTGTTGAGGTGCTCCTCGCGGAAGAATGAGCCGAGATGACCAAGCCGATGAATCCATTTGAGGCGCGCTTGGCTGACGTGTGACGCTGGTTCCAAGCTCCCGATCTGACCTGCAAAGTCTGCCGAGAAGCCTCGGCGGGAAGACACTCCGACGCTCTTATCAGTTGCTAGCCGAGCAGTATGGCCTAGCTCATGGGATAGAACAATGTACATGCGCCTGTGGAGTGTCTGCCTCTTATATAGTACTAGGTCACCTGTACAATAGATGGACGACCTCGCTAATCTCGCTGGGGGGCTCCGCAATTGATGCCGGATTGAAGATGCACCGACCCGCCAGGTCATCATGACTGTGATTTTAATAGCCGCATTTATCGGTCCCATGATCCTCAGACCCGTGATCCTTGGACCATACCTTGTTTGCCTCATCAGTCACGTTAGCAATGTTTGAAGCACACGCGAGCATGCTGAGTTCCAGTCAGCTCTGTTCGAGCAGAGAGAGCGCCTTTAGCCGAGCTAAAGAAAACGGCCCGAGGTGCAAAGTAGATTGATTCTTCGAACTAGACTTGTCGGAATATATCGCTAATGCTTCACCTGAGGGAAAGGACGTCGGCCCATGTCCTCATTAGGTCAGCTGAGCCCTAGAACTTCAGCCAATCTACTGGGATATCTCCATATCATTGGCCCCCCAGGTTCACGTCGGACTTGTTGCCCAGCTAGCAAGCCCAGAGGGGGAGTGAATGGGTTTCTAAAATTCTTCTTCTAATAAAACCTGTCAATGAAAATGCTTAACAGAAAAACACTAAGATCGATAGTTAGTGTTAGTAACAATGAAGACACACATGCAAACACACAAGCATAGAAGAATTTTATCCTGGTTCGGACCTCCTATACCAAGGAGTCCTACGTCCAGTCCCCAAGCAACAACTTGAGATTTCACTAACCAAGGGTACTGTCCCCCTTAAGGACACTTACACATCTAGTAGCAGCTGGCCTTCTCTTCTAACCCCGAAGAGGAACAAACACAACACCTGATGCAACAAGTCTTCCTTCTTTAATGAAGGGGACAACAACAACCTGTATCCTACAGGTCTTCTCTTCACAACCGAAGAGGTACACACAAGAATGTGATTAAAGGCGAATGGCCCCTATACCAAGTTTATAGAAGTTTGCTTGATCTGAGGCAGAGTCTGAGAGATACAATTTTCAACATGAAATCTCTCAGAACAACAACTAGCTCTCAAAGGACTAAGCAAGAAAGGCTGAGATCTAAAAGCTAAAAGAATGGTGGAATGAAGCGAATAAGCTCTTCTTTCTGATGCTCGCAAATTGTTGGTGAGTTGTGTGTAGCTCTATCTCTCAAAAAACATTTTTCTTCATGGAGTCATCAGTCTTCTATATAACTTCTCTTGAGAATATAGCCGTTGAGGTGTCCGTTGTCTCTTTGTTTGAAGCACGTTAGACTGTATGGTCCAAGGAGTGGAACAGGTAAGCTTGCAGTCATAAATGCTCAGAGAGACACCCACGCAAAGAGAAGAATCATCTTGATATCTTTTACTTCTAGTTGTCCAACGTTGTAAGATATGGTACTGGTAAAGACCTGCACACAATAAATACTAAACACCCAGACAGCTAGACTGTCTCTATGCTTGTCAGTCAACGTTAGAAGACATGCTATTAGAATGTACACCAAAATAGAAATGTCATTATGTCACCCTAAAAAGTGTTTGATATTGACACACAGGTGTAGAATGCGCCTGGTTATGCGACGTGCAGAGAGGTGTACGATCACAATAAATGCAAGATAAAATGATATACGCGGGAAGACTTTGAACTCCACAGTGTTTTGAAAATATGTTTGAATATCATAGAGAATAGTTATTTTCAAATTTATCTGAGAAGATAATAATAAAGAATGTATGATAATTCATTCAAACCAAAATCGATGTGAAGAGAGTTGTTGTATACGTGAAATCGATCTCATAATCATAATCCATGCATAAATGAAATTCATGGTGAAATGAAATCGATGTTCTATTTATGAAATTGTTGTATGAACAAATCGTTGTTCACGTAAATCGTTATTCAAGTACAAGCAAATTGTTGTACAGACAAATCGTTGTTTGAACAAAAATAAATCGTTGTTCAAGTATAAGCAAATCGTTGTTTGCGATCAAATCATTGTTCAAGTATAAGCAAATCATTGTTTGCGATCAAATCGTTGTTCAAGTAAGAGCAAATCGTTGTTTAAAGTTACCGAATCGTTATAGCGATCGAATCGTTGTTTCACTTATCAAATCGTTACAGCCATCAAATCGTTGTTTTACTTATCGAATCGTTACAACGATCGAATTGTTGTTTCACTTATCAAATCGTTGTTTTTACTTATCGAATCGTTACAGCGATTAAATCGTTGTTTCACTTATTGAATCGTTGTAGCGATGGAAATCGTTGTTTTACTTATCAAATCGTTGTAGCGATGGAAATCGTTGTGTACTTAGAAGAAATGCATGCTCTGAACTCTAAGTAATAGTGAATGAGGATTACTTACAGATTATGCTTGACTTATTTCTTGTGGATGAACTTCACAAAAGATTGTTAGAAAATATTATGTAAATCACAAAAATTACATATAATAAATAAAATTATATGGGGATGGACTGATCATCAGGACTGCAATCGTGGGCCGAGGTGAAGCTATGGAAGAAGAATACGTGCCTTTGCCACGTCATTGTGCCAACCCACGTGGCTTGTTCTGTGTCACATCGTCCTGCTGCCAGCGCCGGCCTGCCACCAGTCAGATCGTGAAGCCGTCGGCACGGTCATGTACTGCATCGTACTGCCAGGTCTCATCGACTGCTGTGTAGCGATGCCAACCGTCGCGTCGACTCCTCAACTCCCGTGCACCATCATGTCGTTCCTCGCCAGCCGCACGGATCGGCATCCGAGGCAACGTTCAGTGGCCAATCCAGTGGCACCACGTGCCACAATCTGAACCGCTATTCGTCGTCGATGATTATCTACCATAGGATTAAAATGACCCCCCGACACTATAAGTAGTGAGGTTTGCTGCCGAAAAACCACCCTTGCTTTCACACGCGAGCACTCCTCAGACCACCAGCCGACGTGCCAAAGACCCTCGTGTTGACGTCCGAGCACTCGTCCCCTATTTTCTGCTTCTTCCTTTCAGAGGTAAGCCATGAGCTCCACCTCATACAGTCCTTCTGCTTTTTCTTCCTCGTCTGGAGGTTCTCCTTCTGAGAGCTTCACCACTCAGAACTATTCAGAGCGGATTCTCTTCATCCTTCTGAGAAAAGGACGCCTCTCTTGGAGGCTGCTCGGCCCGACACTCAATCGTCGGATCCCTCCGGGGAGTCTTCTGACCTGGAGGTCGGTCCTGGGGACTATGTTCCCAGGAAGCCCTCCTCTCACACCTCGGGATCTCGTCGGCAAGCCGACATCGTTGCTGATGCTCGGTGTGAGGTCGACGATGAGACCTTGCAATGGATGAGGAGCCATCCGAGTCTCGTCTTCCCCGAGGATTTCACCATATACACTTCTAAGCAGCTTCGTGCCCATTACACCATGCCGAGCGAAGTTTTCATCTATTATGAGGTAGTCCGAGCAGGCTTCTGCCTTCCCCTCCATCCTTTCATCATTCTTCTTCTTATTAAACTAGGAGTTGCTCCATCGCAGCTGACCCCCAACTCTTGGAGGTCGGTTGTCGGCTTCCTGGCCATTTGTGCCCTGGTCTAGGTCCTTCCAACCACACGCCTCTTCTTTCACTATTTCTCCGTAAAAGCCTTCGGAGATTGGTTGTATTTCGCAGCTAGGTCAGGTCGGAAAATTCTTGGCCGAATTCCTTCCTTTGTCCACAACTGGAAGAGGAACTTCATTTTTGTTCACTCCTTGACCGGGTGGCCATTCCCGACCACCTGGTCAGCTGTAAACATCTGAGAAAAAAGCTTTCTGCCCACCAAATCTTGTTGCATCTGAGCTCTCGGAATTCGAGTCTCTACAGGCGGTGGAGCCTCTTGACCTGTTCGAGCCTTCCGAGAAGCTGTTCGATCTGATCGCTGAGGCCAGCTAAGGTCTGATACTATTGCCGATGTTCTTTCTCTGGTCGTCATCTAATCATTTCTAATTACTGATCGATCTTCTCTCGCAGTGATGGCGACAACGGAAGGTCGTCAGCACCATCGGCCAAGGCGAGGGTCAACGTCCCACTCTCCAAGATGGCCACTCGAGAGCTTATGTCAAGAAGCAAAAAGAGCGCAAGCCGAGGCGCGAAACGCGGTGACTTGCCGAAACCAACCACCCAACTGCTGCCCCGTCTCCATCGGCCCCTGAGAAGATGTAGTCATCGGAGAGGAGGGCACCATCAAACGTCCTCGGCCTGCCACAGCACCGCCTCGGGCTCCTATCTCCTGACGCCGCCTTGTCGGTCCAAGGAGCCCATCACGACGGAATGGGGCCGATAATCGGTCCCAACTGGAGTAAAATCCCGCTCATTGGCGCAGAAATCCAACGAGGTCATCCAGGATTTCTATAGGGCCACGCAAGAGTAGCTGGCATCATTCGGGACGCTTCTGCTCGAGGTCAAGTCCTCCTGAGCTTCAGCTGAGGCGTGTGTAGCCGAGGTTGAAGACAAACTTGAGGACGAGAAGAAGCTAAGAGCCGAGGAGGCTGAGAAGGCGGATAAGCTGCTTCAGGATGAGAAAAAGGCTCTCAAGGCAGAGCAGGAGGCCCACGAGAAGACAAAGGATGAAACCGCACAACTGGTGGCCGAGGAGCGAAAGAACGCCTTCGACGATGCTGTCGCTAACTATAAAGAATCTGACGAGCTCAAAGCCGAGGTCGTCAAGCTCTTCAAGCAGGGGTACGACTTCTGCCTCGGACGTGTCAGGAACACTTTTTGAGCATCGACCTCTCCGAGGTTGTACTTGATGCGGAAGAGGACGAGGAGACAGGCGCCGACGACAAAGATGAGAGCATTGCTACTGTCGTCGACGATGCGTTGGCTGCTGCTGTCGAAAATGTGCTGGAGACCACCGCCGAAGACGTAATAGTCGACGAGCTGTTGTTCCGACAACGAGGAGACTCAGGTCGACACCGATGTCATTGTAGACCCTTCGGCACTGCGCCAAGGCCCCTTGTATCTTCTCGATTATCAATACAACTTCATTTTGAACCATTTGCTCATTTTTTGGCATGCATTTGGGTCGTCGGCACTATCCGAGAACTTAATCTTGGAAAAGTTTCGATAGCCGAGATCATAGTTTCCTAAGCCGTTGCTACTAGAACCCGACGCGCTTAACCCTTTTATTTGTTGGAATTCATTCTTGACGAGTGCCGAAGCGTCCTCGTCCTGCTCTACGTTAGTTCTGTTTTATCGACCGATTTATAGCCCCTCGTAAACTTTAGCAGGCTCATATTCGTCATAGCAACTCTTGAGGTCAGATAGGACCCTTGTAAACAGTTTATCGTCAAATGATTATGTCAACGAGTTACGATGGTAAACTGTCGTCAATTCTTGTCGGACGTCGTCTCTGTTCATGACGAATGCATAAGCGACTTCGTCCATAAAACGACGACGACCACGTTTATCGCGATTGTTCGAGCGACCACTCCATCTCAGGTTCTGAGGAGTGCCGAGGCGACCTCGTCCAGTGATCTGCGACGTTATGTTTATTGAGTGTGCCAAAGCGACCACGTTTTCACTTCACATCGGACGTCGTCTCTCAGTTACTGGAGAGTGCCGAAGTGACATCGTCCAGCGAACTACGATGTCCACGTCCATCACGTGTGCTGAAGCGAACACACCTTCAATTCACGTCGGACGTCGTCTCTCAGTTTGCTGGAGAGTGCCGAAGCGACCGTCCAGCGAACTACGACGTCCACATCCATCACGTGTGCCGAAGCGACCACGCCTTCAATTCATGTCAGATGTCGTCTCTCAGTTTGCTGGAAAGTGCCGAAGTGACCTCGTCCAACGAACTACGACGTCCACGTCCATCACGTGTGCCAAAGCGACCACGTCTTTCCTTCACATCGGACGTCGTCTCTCAATTATTGGAGAGTGCCGAAGCGACCTCGTCCAGCGAACTACGACGTCCATGTTCATTTTCAATCATTCAATCGCAGTTATATCATGCAAGCGCAATAGAAATTCCAGTTCACCTGACAAATCACAACGAATATCGTAGGTTCTTTTGAGAGAGCCGACTAGCCATCTCACGTAACTCGTCGGCCTCGCGACCGAGGTCCTCAATCGCATAGTACGAGCCTTCAGCTTAAAGTGCACATAAACACGGTATTCGATACGACTAAATTACATAAAGCAAGGTCGCCGACGACTACGTCTGATGGCCGACCATTAGGCTCATGGGCTGCAGGTACGAGATCTATTGGGAAAGAGTAAGGGGTTACCTCAGGACGATGCTATAGATGACTCGTCATTTCTCCCTTTTTAACAATTCTTTGGGGATACTCATCAGAATAACCTCATATGCTCAAGATCGGCCCCCCTTGTCGATCATGGATGATCCTTCGGGGGCTCCTTAATGTCCACACTTAGTTGAGATCAACTAAAGGGGTGTGGGAAAAGCCGTACTGACCTTTAGTAGTGTGTTTTCCACAGACGATGCCAATGTTACGGTAAGTGTAACATAGGTCGGCTCAGGCCGAGGTGACTGCTGAGGTGCTCCTCGCGAAGAATGAGCCGAGACGACCAAGCCGATGAATCCCATTTGAGGCGCGCTTGGCCGACATGTGACGCTGGTTTCGAGCTCCCGATCTGACCTGCAAAGCCCGCCGAGAAGCCTGGGCGAGGAGACACTCCGACGCTCTTGTCAGTTTCTAGCCGAGCAGTATGGCCTAGCTCGTGGATAGAATAGCGTACCTGCGCCTGTGGAGTGTTTGCCTCTTATATAGTACTAGGTCACCTGTGCAATAGCTGGACGACCCCGCCAATGTCGCTGGGGGGCTCCGCGAGTGATGACGAATTGAAGATGCACCGACCCACCAGGTCATCGTGACCGTGATTTTAATATACGCATTATCGATCTCGTGATCCTCGGACTTGTGATCCTCGGACCCTACCTTATTTTCCTCGTCAGTCACGTTAGCAATGTTTCAAAGCACACGCGAGCATGCTGAGCTCCAGGTCGGCTCTGTTCGAGCGGAGAGAGTGCCTTTAGCCGAGCTGAAGAAAATGGCCTGAGGTGTAAAGTAGATTGATTCTTCCGACCAGACTCGTAGGATCGTATATCGCTAATGCTTCACCTGAGGGAAAGGACGTCAACCCATGTCCTCAATTAGGTTGGCTGAGCCCTAGAACTTCAGTCGATCTGCTGGGATATCCCCGTATCACTTAGTAATGTGGAGTGATCGTTTGGGAGTAGTGAAGTGGGTGCCAATGGGGTCGTTGGATGTCTTCTTTCTCTGGCTATGTAAATGAGCATTAGGGGAATGGGAAAGCCTTCATCGAGGTGAGGTTGCATGCTACTTCTGTAGACTGAAGGGTCCTCGGGTGTGTTTCTCCTATTTTCCGATTGTGTGGATGGGTAGTTCGCAAGTAGGAAAGTTGGTGCCGTTTCAAGGTGGTGGGTGTGTCTCCCTTCCCTGACTCTGTAGAGGAGTCGTAAGAGAGTGGAAGAGCCTTCGTCAGGTGAGGTTGCTCGTTGCTTCTATGGGTTGGAGGGTGTATCACCTTTACAATTTTGGTGCTCTTTAGTAGACCCTATGACCTCCCCCTTCCCCATGTGAGGAGTCCTGCTGCTATCATTAGACAATGCGGGCCAGTGGAGGAGAGGAAGCCCTAACCACCCACCATGGGCACACGTCATGCGACAGTTGGACCATGCTGTAGTGTGACATGAGTGTGCTGAGTGGCAGGAACGGGTCGACATGCGTCTTTCAAACAGAGGTCACGTCATGGCTCCAAAAGGTCGAGGACTCAGGACTGAGCTAGCTAGAGGAGTCGGAGTGGTGTTGGGCTCTTTAACTTGAGCCTGCCATATCTCGTATGAACTACAATGGTTGTGACGGGTCAAGCATTGGCACCATCATCCTCTCCAAGTTGGTAGGCTGGTTGGTCGAGGGTTAGTAAATGGTCGACGAGTCTTTCGGTTGCCGACCACCACAAGCTCCTATATTTGTTCGTTTGAGAGAGAATGTTGATGGTCACTTGCAACACAAGAGGAGTAGTTAGGGCCCTAGGAGTAGTCCCAAGGGTAGACCCTTCAATGCTCAAGTTGAAGAGCTATCCAAAATGTGGGAAGAAGAGGATGTGAAGGGAGGGAATTCTTGGCATGTGGTTGCACCCACAATCCTCTCTCACCGAGGTTGAGTCATTCAATTTTAAGCATCCATCAGAGGGGCGCATATCCTCTGTTTCCTAGCTATGTAGATAGATTGTTTGGGAGTAAGGAAGTAGGCACCATTCTGAGATCACTGGACATGTCACCATTCTCTGGCTATGCATACAAGCCATAAGAGAGTGGTAGAGCTTCCCTGTCTATGTACACGAGCCGTTGGGGAGTGGGAGACCTTTGCTAGGTGAGGTTGTTGGTCACTTCTATTGGTTGAAGGTAGGGTTGCCAATGGATCTTCGAATTCCGTTTAATCGACCTGTTTCCGCATTTTTTATAGGATGCGGAACTCCGAAAAGAACTTTCCGATAGCTTAGCGGAAGCGGAAATGGATATCCGAATTCTTATAGGATGCGGAAGCGGAAACACCCAATTCCGCATCCGCTTTTCCGTTTTCGTTTCCGATAACTTTTAATATATTATATAATATTTTTATAATAAAATCTCCTCAAACTTGAAAATTGGCTCTTAAATTTTTAACTCATTGTCTCTCACCTCCCATCTATATGTAAATGTCATCTATTCTAGTCCCAATTATTGACAGCTTTTTTCTCTAATGATATTTATATCTACATATATTGATTATCTATTACTCAACCATTATATATCACTATATGATTTTACCATACTAATTTGATTTTGTTATACTTCATTAGTAAGGGTCATTATAATGTACATGATGAAGAAGATATAGTAGAAAATATTATTAAATTTACATTTGAAGCTATTCATAAATTTAATAATTAATATACTTGTAAATTTATAAATTAATTCTAATTGTACAAATGTGGTTACATCTGAAGTTTCCATTTTGTATCCGTTCCGTTTCGATTTTCTGATAGAAAGCGGAAATGGATGCGGAAGCGGAAACACCCTTTTCCGTTTCCGTTTCCGACTCCGAAATTTCTTATAGGAAGCGGAAGTGGAAACACCCATTTCCGATTCCGACTCCGACCCGTTGGCAGCCCTAGTTGAAGGGGTGTACCACCTCCACAATTTAGGTTCTCTTGGGGAGAGCCTATGCCCTCCTCTTCCTTGTTTGATGAACATTGTTGCCAGCTTCTAACGGTGTAAGCCAATGGAGGAGAGGAAGGCATAGCCACTTATCGTAGGCAAGTTGTGCAATGTTGGGCCATGCTGCTGTGTGACAAGCGCATACCGAGTGGTAGGAATGGGTCAACATGTGCCTTGCAGATGGAGGCTACATCATGACCTTAGAAGGCTGAGGGCTCAAGACTAAATTGGCCAGAGGAGTCGGAGCAGTGTTGGGCTCGAGACTGTCAACCCCGTATGGACTGCAATGGTTGTGACGAGCCATGCATTGGCCGTCTGCAATCTCTACAAGTTAGTTGGCCAGCTGGTTAGACAGTCAGAAAATGGTTGACAAATCTTCTGGTTGCCAACGCCCAAGAGCTCTTAAATTTATTTATTCGAAGGAGAACACCGGTTGCCACCTGCAAAGCAAACAGAGTAGTCAAGGGGGTCCACAAGTAATCCCGAGAAAAAACCCCCTAATGCTCAAATTAGGGAGCTATCCAGAATGTGGGAGAGAAGCGGATGCAAAGGGAAGGGAATTTCTGACATCTGGTTGCACCCCCACCAATTTAGATAAGTAAACTATTTTATTGACTTTTGAGTAAGATGTTACATGTCTGCTATAATCAATTATATTTAGAGCATTTAAATTTTGGGTAGTATATCATGTCGAATTCAGTTATAAAGAATTCTATTGAGAGTAAGAGTTTAAACTATAGTAGGAAGTAAACGTGGGAAAGTATTGGTCAGCTATGAGTGTCCTGGTATGAGTAGGAGTTCGATTGCCTAATTCCTATTGCAAGGTCTTGACACATTTTAGATGCATTGCCCTAGATTGACGTGTTCATCTACCGTCCTCCATTTGGTTAGAGTGATCTTGTGGAAGAGTTGGAGAGCACACCTTGGCATTTGCCATAGTTCTTACATCTCCCATCCTTTTCTCTCCCAATATCTCATCCTCGATCGATAGCTCTATCATGCTTCTAAGTTCTCTTTGCTTTCTACTGTCGATAGCCCTTCTATGGGACAACGTTGAAAGGCCTTTAGGCTGGGCATCTGATAGCCCCTCCTCTAGGACAATGCCGAGTAGCCGTTGTGTGAGCACCCAATAGCCCTTGTCCTTGGGGATTCCCCTATCCTCGTCATGTTCGAATAGCCCACACCTCCAAAGCAACCTCAAGGTGCCACCAATGAGAGAGTACTCCAAGTTAATGAGCAATTTTTAGTCTTTTATTACCACAACACCTGAAAAGAAATAATTTACCGCAAACACTTAGCATGTTCGTTATCTATTCACCTTTCATATATGCCTAGAATTGAACATATTGAGAGTTCATCATCGATCAAGAGCCTATATATCTATTGTCGGGAGTCGTTCAGACTCTTTTATATCAGTGATGAGTGCTGATACAGGTCGATACTCGGCAGATCGGGTGAAGAGCACGCGCATCTGGCTAGCGTCCGTCGAGATGATGAGCTGGATGAACCAGGCGACCCGTCCGCGTAGAGATTGGTGGGTCAGAAGTGCGAACCGGTCATCGGCAACTCGGCCAAGGAGCCTCGTCTGCCAAGCTGTCCCCAAACTGTCTATTATGGTAAGGTGCCCGGAGCCGAGCTTCCGGGCGAGCTGAGTCCACCGTAGTTCTCGGTGGTAACGCGCCAGCCTGGACTTTCTTAATGTGAACCCGCAGGACCGTAACAGAAAGGCTCGTTGGCATGAAGACCCGAAGATCTCGGGTCATGTCTGTTAACTGTCCCGGCACAACTATAGTGGGAAGGTCCAGTAACGGCAAGTCCCGAAGGTCACAATTACTGGTCATGCACGATCGCTTGGCCAAAGTATTCAGGGCCAGTCCAGTCGTACCTGCCACCCATTACCCCAGTCAAGCGAGAATCTAGGGTGGTTTATTAGGCCCGTCCTTGAGGGACTTCCCATAATCTAGCCCGCAGAGCCCCTATAAAAGGAAGAGACATCCCTCACAGAAAAGGTATGCAACTTCTAGCCTACAAACTCTTCCACTCCGACCTCCCGAACTGACTTGATCGTTGGAGTCTTCCCCCCACCGAGGTCACTCGGTGGTCTTGCAGGTTGGAGCTCGGCAACATCTTCTTCCTTGCGTCACCATCCCTTGGGAGGCAGCTTGGCGTGGGTCGAGCCCGTTACTCTAACAGTAACAAGTGCCACCATCTTGAAAGCGTAAGAGGATCCAACTAACGGGGTGCCATACTAAGAACATCGTACTGATAACTATCAAACTCAAGATTATCTGATGTAGTCTTGTTAGAGAAGGAGTGGTGCCTGCCACTGCAAGGATATAGCCACTCAATATTGTCTATGTCTTAGTCCCCCTAGTTAGTAATTTGAATTAATTTAAGTTTTGTGACGGCATAGTTCAGAGAGTGATACTTTTTATCTCATGCATCTTATTTAGGAAGAGCCATGCCAATTTTAGGCACCAATTTTAAAATCTAAAAAAATTATTTGTGATTAGTTCCAATTTTTTCAGATAATTTATATCGCTTATATCAATTGTAATAGGTATCTCTTTATCTTTTCTTGCATTCATGCATGTGTTCCATTCAGTGGGTTTTTCACCCACTACTTTTTCTTCTAATTAATGGCACTCTGTTCTGATGAGTGTTCAGACTCATTTGCAATTATAAACATCTCTTGGGCACTACAGTTTTGAAATAGGAATATGATCATCAGGAGTGTGGAAAAATCTCCAAACAAGAAGTTTGCGTCATGCGTGGTGGAAAGATGTGTGGGGCTAGATCATGGACCACAAGTTATCAATCAACCTCGATTGCCGAAGGCTACTCCACTTATCTCAATTATTGCACCAATTTTTCCGTGGGAACTTAAACCAGATGTTCTTTTAAACGTGATTGGCCATTCTTTAGATAAGATTCTAAAGAATACATGCAGAAGCATTTGAAAACCCAACATCTGATTGGACAATCCTTAGTTAAAGCAAAAGTAATCAAGATAATTAAACATACATACGTTAATCATGTCTGTTAATATATTGTCACTTGGAAGGAGAAGACGGGAAAATAATTGAGATGGAGAGTACTCTGTCCCGGCGTGGCCGACTGGAATCTTCAGCACAAGTGGTTAGCCGACGTCTTCTCTGGCGACGACCTTCTCACACTAATAGCAGCTGCAGCTAGCAGCAAGAGGTGAGGCAGTGGCGGCCTGGCTCTTTCTCATAGCTCGGCTCCAGCCGAGGTGACCGTTGAGGCGTTTCTCGCCAGACGGAGCCGAGACGACCAAGCCGATGAATTTTGAGGCGCGCTTGGCCGACGTGCGAAGCTGCTCCCGACCTCCCGACCTGACCTGCAAAGCCCGCCGAGGGGGCTCGCGGGGAGACACTCCGACGCTCAAATCAGTCGCTAACCGAGTAGAATGTCGTAGCATGGGGGAGAACATCGTACCTTGGCCTGTGGAGTGTCTACCCTTTATATAGTGTTAGGACATGTACGTGTGAGCTAGACGAGCCGCCAATCTCGCTGGGGAGTTACCGAGATTCCCGCCGAATTGGGTGCCGTTACTTCTCCTGAGTTGCGATGACCGTGGCTGCCACCTGGAGGCCTGATCGCTGAGATCGTGGCCTTAATAACCGTGACTTGCGGTTCCGTGATCCTCGGCCCTTGCTTCATTCGCATGTTGATCATGTGTGGGCTGTGATGGGACACATGAGAGGGCCGATGTAACGACCCAGAATCCGCATTACCAGTAAGTAACCAGTAACCCAAATTCTGACCCGCTAACCCACGAGACAAGCTCGGAAGGGTAGGAAGGAATGTCCGAGGAGACTATATTAAGAAGATACACACCATGTAAAGCTGTAAAATTCCACTATATGAACATAACATGTACAACTAAGAGTCCGAGCAAAGTACAGAGTACAGAAGTACAACAAAATACTACTCACTGTAGCAAAGGAGCACCAACACCGGAGTGGCTAGACTCGCCTGGAACGAGAGTCGACGACGACCCACCTGAAAGGGAGGGGAGTGAGTCTCAAGAAAGAGACCCAGTAGGGAAAAGTAACCCCACCGACAACAGTACTAAAGTGCGAAAGTAAAAACTGAAAGTAAGTACAACGTCTCACCACCACAAAAACACAAACTGTAAACCTCGCGGCTCAGTAACACACACTCACACACACGTAAGTAGGACTCATTTAGGGTCTGTGGCTCGGCGTCCGTCACCATAGAGGCTGTCAACCCCAACCACGTGTGCACACTACAGACGTCTCTCCTCACGTTTGGTCCACGACCGATTTTTCCCCTACGCTTGACCCTAGCAGTAGAGAAGGGGCTCCACGGAGACCGGCTCAAAACCACCACAAGGATACGCATAGGACAGAGTCGCACTCGGCGTCCTGGCTCACTAGCGGAGGACAACCACACGCTAGTCATCTAGACGGAGTTGTACCCACGCCTAGGTAACACAACAGAAACGGGCACGCGATAACGCAACGCGCGTACAACAGACGGAACACACTCAACGTCTGAAACTCCGTACAGTAAGTGAACACCTCATGTCACAATTAACTACTCAAATGCACAGGTGAAGTCACACTCTAAGCCTGGCAGAATATGTTAACAGGGCAGACATCACATGTCAATACCTTGAACACAGAACAAGATTTAAGCCTGCTGGGACACAGGATATTAACGGCAGCATCGATTGTCGCTAATATGAAGTAGACGACCTCATCATGCGCTAACCCTAACCTAACTCAAAGCAATCGACCGTGTCTTTATATCAACCTTGAAGATCTCAACGTCAACAGATGTGGACGTTAAGTTCTCCAGTCCCAAGATCCAGAACAGTACCAGATCAGTCCAATTGGGTAAGATCACCCAACAGAACACTTACTGATGGAGGGAAATGCCTCCTCACATCATTTAACACTACCAGAACTTTAAAACTAAACAATCCAACGCTTAGATTGCCCAAAACACCCAAAATCCCGGCATGGAATAACCCAACCCTAAACCACAATTAGCATACTAATTCACACAAATGAGCATGCTGGTTTGCTAAGGAGGGTTATAGGAGTTAAGTCCCTACCTCAGAATGCCTTAAAAACTCCCAAACAGTCACCAATCGCACCGGAACCCCCCGAAGTCTCTGCGCGAATTACACCAATTCTTCGCGTTTCCCGCCCGATCCAGCACCGCCACGCGTACCAGAGCCTTCCCACGAACTCCCATCACCCATCAGAAGCAGTGGAAATGGACAAAGGCAGAAGTGGAGGGAAAGGAAGGAAAAGAGAAGAAAGGGTTTCTGCTCTCGGGCTGCCCTATTTCTACAGGCCCGACCAGTAGGCGTCCACATCCCTAGCCGCCTACTGAACCGCCTAAGGCTTGACGTCCAGATCGCATGCCGTCGAGTTCATCGACAAACGTCCACATCTCTGGACGCTAACTCCAAGTCAATGTCTAACCCCCTGGTCGTCAACCCCAACCGAACCTCTATAAGACCCAATAAGGATCCCTAAGACCGAGAACCTTACAGCCCTCCCCCCTTAAGGAATTTTACCCTCAAAATTCAAACAACACAAGGAAGAAGACTCACCAAAGAGGTACGGAAACTGCTCGCGCATTTCGTCCTCTCGCTCCCATGTCGACTCACCACCTGAGTGTCGCTGCCACGCAACACGAACTAACGGGATTGCCTTGTTCCTCAACCTCTGAACTCTCGGCGATCCTCAATGTGCAACGGAAACTCTAGTACAGTCAACACTGGAGTTACCTCAGACCAATCTGCACTCTGGAGAACGTGAGACTCGTCAGAAAGGTACCTCCGAAGCATCGACACGTGAAACACATCGTGGACTGCTGCCAACTCGGACGGAGCTCAAGTCTGTACGCCAAACCTCCGACACGCTCAGTAATGGTGAAAGGTCCAATAAAGCGAGGACTCAACTTCCCACGCCTACTGAACCTCACCACTCCCTTCATAGAAGACACACGAACAAATACCTGGTCTCCTACCTGAAACTCGAGCGGTCGTCTGCGCTGATCTGCATAACTCTTCTGCCGACTCTGAGCTGACTGAAGCCTCTGCCTCACAAGCTGAACTACCTCAACTGCCTGCTGAACCAACTCTGGCCCTGTGACAACCCGTTCGCCAACCTCGAACCAGTCTAGAGGAGTGCGACACGGTCGTCCATACAAAACCTCATATGGTGCCAAACCGATACTGGAGTGATAGCTATTTTATATGCAAACTCGACCAACGGCAAGTGAGCTGTCCACGACCCCTGCCACTCCAGACAACAAGCTCTAAGCATGTCCTCCAAGGTCTGGATAGTCCGCTCTGACTGACCATCTAACTGAGGGTGGTAGGCGGAACTAAAAGCCAACTCTGTCCCCAAGCTCTTTGGAAACTACGCCAGAACCCAGAAGTGAAGCGAGGATCCCTATCTGACACAATAGAGATCGGCACTCCGTGCAAGTGGGAACGATCCGCTCTACGTACAACGCGGCCAACCTACTCACACCCCAACTAGTCCTGACAGGCAAGAATCTGGCAGTCTTCGTTAATCTGTCCACAAGAACCCAAATGCTGTCAAAACCTCCAGCTATCCTCGGCAAACCACAAACAAAGTCAGTCGTCACATGGTCCCACTTCCACATCGGAATCTCTAACGGCTGCACAAGTCCTCCTGGACGCTGATGTTCGGCCTTCACCTGCTGATAGACCAAACACCTAGCAACAAAAAAGCGTGTCTCTCTTCATCCCAGGCACCAAAACTGACGTCTCAACCGTGATACATCTTGGTCGACCCTGGATGAATCGAGTACCTAGAACCATGTGCCTCCTGCAACACAACTCTCCTGACAGACTCCTCAACAGGAACATAGAGTCTATCTCGGAACCTAATAGTCCCGTCCTCGCAAGCTCAACCTCTGGGAGAAGCAACACACTGTGCAACTCGGGATCTGCCTGCTGAGCCTCAGCAACCGTCTCACAACGGCGGGAGCCGCTAACAAACTGCCCAACACATACAGACGACGACTGGACGAAACTCTAAAAGACCCTTCTGCCGCAGACTGCCACAACTGCCACTCTCTAAGCATCAGATGACTCATCTGTGCTTTCCTACTCAAAGCATCTGCACTACATTCGCTTTCCAGGCTTATACTAAATGAAATCATAGTCTTTCAGATATCCATCCATCGACGCTGCCTCATATTCAGATCCCTCTGAGAAAACACATATCTCAAACTCTGGTGGTCGGTACGGACTACAAACTCACTCCATACAGGTAAAGACGCCAAATCCTCAAAGCAAACACCACAGCTGCAAGCTCTAGGTCATGGGTCGGGTAACTCTCCTCGTGGGGCTTAAGCTGGCGAGACGCATAAGCCACCACTCGGCCTGCTGCATCAAGACCGCCCCAAACCAACACCTGAAGCATCTGTGAAAACCTCAAAACCCTCCTCACCTGAAGGTAAGGCAAGGACTGGCGCTGACGTAAGCCATCGCTTTCAACTCTATGAAGCTCTGCTCACACTGCTCCAACCACACAAACGGAACTCCCTTTCTCGTCAACCGAGTGAAGGGTGCAGCAACCTGAGAAAAGCTCGAACAAACCTGCGGTAGTAACCTACCAAAACCAGAAAGCTACGAATCTCAGACACAGATCTGGGACTCTCCCACTGCAAAACTGCCTCAACCTTCGCTGGATCCACTAAGAAACTCCCTCACCTGAGATCACGTGCCCCAAAAAGTGAACCTGTTGTAGCCAAAACTCACACTTACTAAGTTTAGCATACAACTGGTGCTCTCGCAAGGTCTGCAACACGATCCTCAGGTGCTCGGCGTGCTCCTCCTCTGAACGGAGTACACTAGAATGTCGTCAACAAACCGGTCCAAGAACTGGTGGACACCGGTGCATCAGATCCATGAAGGCCGCTGAGCATTGGTGAGCCCAAACGGCATCACTAAAAACTCAAAGTGTCCATATCTGGTCCGAAAAGTAGTCCTCTCAATGTCAGATCTCTAATCCGCAACTGATAGTAGCCCGACCTCAGGTCATCTTCGAAAAGACATGAGCAGACTGAAGCTGATCAAAGAGATCATCAATCCTAGGCAAAGGATACCTATTCTTGATGGTCACTTGATTTAGCTTCCTATAATCGATACACAATCTCAGCTACCATCCTTCTTCCTGGACAAACAAACAGGTGACCTCGCGGAGAAAAGCTAGGACGAATATAGCCCTTCTCCAACAACTCCTCAAGCTGCCTCTTCAGCTCCCTCAACCTGCTGGTGCCATGCGGTACGGTGCCTGAGCAAAAGGTACAGTGCCAGGAACCAACTCTACAGTAAACTCAATCTCTCTCTCTGGCGGTAGACCAGGCAACTCTTCCGAAAAAACATCCGGAAACTCACACACTACAGGAATGTCCCCCACTCCTGAGGCATCTGGTCAAGAGTAACTGCAGAAACTAGGAAACCCTGACAACCAGAAGCAAGTAACCTCCTGCCCTCAAAGCAGAAACTAAAAAGCGAGAAGTAGAGGTACGATACCTGGAAGTAGAATGCAGCTTCCCCAGGTATCCGCAAGTGCACCCTCTTCTTCTGGCAATCCATCACTGCACCATACCGCTCTAACCATCCATACCCAAAATCACATCATAGTCATGTAACTACAAAGAAACAGACGAGCTGACAACCACTGATCCTACAACTGCACAGGACCCTCCTCGAGAAGTAGGACGTAAGGACAAAGTCCCCTGTCGGCAACTCTACTGCTAGCTCAACAGACTCTCCCGAACTCAACTTTCCAAGGGAGTCTAAAAACTCCTCAGATACAAAAGGTGAGAGGCACCGGAATCAAACAAAACTCTAGCTGTATAACCAAAACTAAACAGTACCTTCCACTAGGTGAGCTGCCTCCGCGTCTGCACAGGTCAAGTGAGTAACACGACCTCTACCTCTCGACCCCCCAGAACCTCCGGTCTGCTGACGCTGCTGCACAGGTGCCTGCTGCTGCTGCACTCGGAGCTGTGACTGGATCTGTTGCTGCGGCACACGAGGTAGCAAAGGACAATCTCGCGCCATGTGACCCATCTGGTCACACCGGTAACACTGACCAGCAAAAGTACGCTGTACCTGCTGCGAAGGCTGCCCTACAGGCTGCTGAACGCTCCCAACAGACTGCTGTCGCTACTCTGCCTGCCTCCTATCACGCCAAAACTTCCTCCGAGATCCTGACTTCGCCGTCGTCCCAGTAGAAGTGGACGCGTAGGAAGTCGCAGTCCTCGGGGTCGTCTGCACACTACCCTGCTGCTGTCGAGGCTGAGAAGGAACTACCTGTGTCTGAACCTCTACGCTCCGAGCA
>JACBKR010005071.1:0-20303 GCA_014218235.1 Colocasia esculenta
CACAATTCACATGAAAATACATAACTTCTTGTTTACTGATCCAAATGACCTGAATTTTAACCACATGCTGTTTCGGGTTCAAGATCATACACTCAAATTTTCAGATTTTTCTGAGCTAAATAGAATTTACAGAAAATAAAACACATATTTAGCATGCTATTAGTAACTTAAGTTAACATGGGGTTTAACACGTCTTGTAATTTAGCCACTTGCTGTTTAAACATAAGCTACTAACATATGCAGGAATTTAGGATACAAAATTACCCTAATTCATACATCTATGGATTGAACCCTACAAACCATTCTTGCATGCTTATATTTTTACCGAACCGAGCTTATTTACAAATTGCACAAGCATGGATAAGTTACCAAAATTTGCAAACACAGATGCTGACCCACTGATCTTCATGATTAGACTAAAACCAAGGCATTCATACTAATCCAAATCATGAAGAAGGATTTGCAAGATTATCTACAAGTCATGCTCACAAGTTTAAAAGATACCATTATCCCACATTCACCATCACACCACATTCATCCACACATCACAACTAACATATACATAGAGTATAAGGTTTACCATATATCCTCATCACGGAAAACATACCGAAATTAATGCATAGGAGGACAGAACAGCTCACTGTTCTGTCCAGAGGAACTAGGCGGCGGTCTCTGGCCGCTGACTCAGGGTCAGCGGCATGGCCGATGGACGCCAAGCTCATCACAGGCGTTCAGGGACCTTGCCGTCGAATCAGGTCTGTGCAGAAACACACAGACCCGAGCTCTGAAACTTGGGTGAATGGAGGGTGTAGGACTCGAGGAAAAATCCATAAAAATAGCAAAACCCACCTAACTCATACGGGGACACCATAGATAGGTCACTTGCCTTTCACAAATTCCTCCAAGGGATCTAGGGCTCGGTGAAGACCTCCTTGGGCAGTCCCAAGAAGTTGCAGGATGGCCTCCAAGATCACCTTCCTCCGGGTTCTTGGATGAGCTCCACAGCAAGGGGGCGATGGGGAGCCTTCTCCTTTGCTCCAGCTTCCTTCTTGTCGCAGTAGATGCCGGATCAACCTCCAGGGGTCGGATTTGTGGGTGCTAAAAGGGGTTTTTCTCACAGACTTTCTCTAGGGTTTTTCTTTCTCTATTTCTCCTCTTGCAAGGGTGAAGGGAAAGAGTGGGGAGAGCCATTTCGGGTTCAGACTTAAGGGAGTCACTCTCCCACTCACTAGGGTGATAGGACACCCTTCAGAGCCGTTGGGGGACATCCTCCAATGGTTGGCTTGCCTTGTTTCAGAAGTTTGCAGTTCTGCTGCGCATGCAGGCCAGAGAGATTGACGTCCATATCGCTGGACGCCGGAGTTAGTGTTGGCGTCCATGTCTGGACGCTGACACTGGCTCAACGGCCTGGGTTTGATGCCAAGGTGCCTTCGGCCAGAACCCTAAATTATGCAGAAAACCACGCATACCAAGCTTATATACATGCAATATGTATACGGTATTATATCCATACTATCACCATGCAATACATACCTTATTTATATTTAATATAAACACATTGACGCTGATTGGCCCTTCGGCCAGAACTTAAAACATGCAGAAACTATGCTTACTCTATATATATACATACAATGTATAAGGTGTAACATGTATATACCATACCAGGCAATCAATATCATTCATACCTAGGCATACACAAGCTTACATAATACACTAAATAGATGTACGTAGATATCTACCTATGCGTACATGATGTTTTACATAAGTGTGACTCAACACCCGGCAAAGTAAATGACAAGAATTATGAGGGCTTCGCAAATCATTAGGAGGTGATATGAATTATGTTAGCTAGGAATAATCTATTCGATAAAATAGTCCTTGCACACACACACTTGATTTGACATATATATAGTATACACACACGGGTGTAGCATACTTATGTACATTATGCTTGGAATAGATGGATACAACATGCGCACAGTAATTAGATTAACTTACACAACTTTACCTAACATTGCTTAAGTACTTATGCATAGGATTCCTTAATATGTACTATATGCATAATTTAGCCAATTGACTATTCTCACCTAAATATCATAAAAATACATGCATGTTATTCTTGAGGAGTATAGAATTTCAATATAAACCACTAAATACACCTACCATGCTTGAACTCTTTATGCATATGCAATGTACGAAGTACAATATACACATTAGCTAAACCATGCAAATGAGCAACGCTTACAACTAATCATACACATGCATACACAAATACACCAAGGTGTTATGCATGTAGAATTAGGTATACAATTGTCACACGCACAAGATAACATACATACGTACATACACATATGTACTTCATACACTCCCATACAAAATTCCATGAAATAGGTAGTATAGGATATTCTTCAATATTTAGATAGCACACGCATAGTATTATTCAAGTATCCTAAGTCAGAGATTCTTGGTATTCATAATACACCTCTAATTATTAATTGTTCACTTCCACATTAATCATCATATACACCTATGTATACATATATAGATATTCGCACATGCTCATGTTCAAAAGAAGGATAAAACTTATAGTAGGCACAATGAACTACGCATGCTAAGCACACAACAACCGAACACCCACACACCATTCCTATACATACATATATATAAAGAGAATAAAAATTCGGGGTCTCACATATGAGAGCACGTGGTCGGCTGCCATAAGTCGCCTTTCATCTAAGAGTTCCAATTGGACTAGCAATGCCTCTCGACGTTCGTCAAGATTAAGTTCTTTGTCAAGTTGGACTCTTGGTGAAGGGATCAAGATCTCATAAGGAACTACCGCCTCCATCCCGTAAGTGAGAGCGTATGGGGTTTGCCCCGTGGGAGTACGGACAGAGGTACGATAGGCCCATAGAGCCTCTATTAGCTTTCTGGCTAATCGGCGAACTTATGCGATTCACAAGTCTTCTTCAAGATTTTAAGAAGGGTCTTATTAGTTGCCTCAGCTTGGCCATTGCCTTGTGGGTAATACGGAGATGAATGATGCAGAGTGATGTTGTATTTCTTACAGAGGTCCAGAAGTTCTTGTGAAATGAATTGTGTCCCATTGTCCATGACGATGCTGCTTGGCACTCCGAACCGCGAGATGATATTCTTCATGATAAAGTGGCAAACTGTGGATGCTTTGATTTCTGCAAACGCTTCCGCTTCTGCCCACTTGGTGTAATACTCAGTTACTGTTAGGATAAAAGATTTCTGTCTGGTTTGAGCATTAGGATCACCAAGAGGGCCGACAATATCGATAGCCCACATGGACAATGGCCAAGGTGTGGAGAGCGGATGAAGTGAGGATGAAGGAGCATGGATTTTATCAGCATGGAGTTGACACTTGACGCACCTACGGACGTAGATGGCAAAGTCTTCTTCTAGGGTTGGCCAGTAATAGCCCTACCTAATGATCTTCTTAGCGAGCATTTGACTGTTGACATGTCCTCCTCATTCACTAGCATGGGCTCCTTTCACCACTCTCCATGCTTCATCATCATTCAAGCATCTCAGGAGAACTCCATTAAGAGAGTGCCTGTATAGGACTTCTCCCACGACTGTGTATCTTAAGGCGGCTCTTCTGATGGCCCTGCGATCTTCCGCATTTGCCCCTTCGGGGTATGACCCATCCCTGCAGTATTGCTCAATCTCAAAATACCATGGCAGTTCTTCTTCATCTAAGATTTCCTCAAGCTCAGTTAGCATGGCTTTCTGCGCTCCTCTCTTCTTAGCCTTCTCTTCTAAGGTTGTCCTAAGGTCATTGAACCAAGGATCCTAGATAGATGGAATGTCAAGCCGTTGGACGACAATTGTCTCGGTCCGGCAACTCAGAGGGAAGGACAGGGATGAAGCTAGCGACGCCAGAGTGTCGGCCAGGATATTTTGTGACTGAGGAGTGTGGATATAGATGAGCTTGCAGAACTTCCTTGCTAACAGCGTGACCAAATCTTGATATGGCTTAAGCTTTGGGTCACGAGTGCAGTAAGTTGAGTGCATTTGCCGCAGAACAAGCTGAGAGTCTCCTATGATTGTAAGGTGAGATGCCCCTAGAATGTAAGCATACTTGAGACCAGCGAGGAGAGCTTCGTACTCAGACATGTTATTAGTGGCGGATAAGGTGAGTTGATATGCGATGGGGATGGTAATACCTTCCGGGGTGAGCAGCACGACTCCAATGCCTCGTCCCTGGGAGTTGAGTGCTCCATCAAAATGGAGGGACCAGAACGGGTCTTTGATGATGACCGAGAGCTCTTCATCGGGGAATTCTTCTTGGATGGAATCGCTATGAGGGAGTGGGAGATGGGCAAGGTGTTCAGCGATGGCATAGCCTTTAATGGCCTTTTGGACCACAAAGGAAATGTCGAATTGTGAGAGGAAGCTTTGCCAGCGTGCCAGCCGATCAGAGAGGATGGGCTTTTCTAGAAGGTATCTGAGTGGATCCATTCTCGAGATCAGCTTGACCTCATGGGCAAGGAAGTAGTGCTTGAGCTTTTGGACTACCCACACGAGTGCGGCACAAGTTTTGTTCGCGGTGGTATACTTGGATTCTGCGGTGTTGAAGAGCCTAGAGAGATAGTATGCTACCCTTTCCTTGCTAGATTCATCATGTTGTGCCAGGACAGTGCCTAGGGAGTCCTCAATGACTGAGAGATATAAGATTAGTGGTTTTCCAGGTACAGGAGGTTGCAAAACAGGGGGATTCATGAGATAACTCTTCAAATCATTGAAGGCTTCTCGGCATTTGTCATTCCATTCGAACTTTGTCCCTCCTTTCAAGAGATCATAGAATGGGCGACATCTTTGTGAATGCTGAGATATGAATCTTCTGATAAACTACAAACGCCCAATTAGCCCTCTTAGCTATGAGATATTCTTTAGAGGCGGCATCTCTGCTATAACCTTGGCCTTATTTGGATCGATCTCAGTGCCCCGCTTGCTAACTATGAACCCTAGCAATTTTCCTGATGATACCCCGAACACACATTTCTTTGGATTCATCCTCAGTTTGTACTCTCTTGACCTTTGCAACACCTTGGCAAGGATTTCGGGGTGTTCTCTACTGGTTCTTGACTTCACCAAGATGTCATCCCCGTATACTTCTACATAGACATATATCATATCATGGAAGATGGCCATCATCGCCCTTTGATAGGTAGCCCCAACATTTTTTAGTCCAAATGGCATGGCTACATAACAGTATGTTCCCCAGGGCGTGGTGAAGGATGTTTTCTCTTGATCTTCAGGAGCTAGACAGATTTGGTTGTAGCCTGAATATCCATCCATGAATGAGAGGGTCTCGTACCCAGCGGTGTTATCAATTAGCACATCAATGTGAGGAAGCGGGAAGTCATCCTTTGGACATGCCCTATTTAAGTCCCTGAAGTCGATGCAGATTCTGACTTTACCATCCTTCTTCATGACAGGGACTATATTTGCCACCCAGTTCGGATAAAGCACTACCCTGATGAATCTAGCCTTATGGAGTTTGTCTACTTCGTCCTTCATCTTCAGGGCCATGAGTGGAGCTTCTGTTTTATGGCTTTTGCCCCTTCTTTCAATACCAGCCAATGCTCCACTAGTGAGGGGTCTAGACCGGGCATGTCCTCATATGACCAGGCGAATGTGTCTTTATACTACCTTACGATTTGCACCAATTCCTCTTCTTCATCAGGAGGGAGGTTCGCTGAAATTATCACAATCCTGGGATCTTCTTCCATTCCATGGTTGACTTCCTTAGTAGGTTCATCCACTACTATCGTAGGTTCATCGAATCTTCTTACGCCACTTGCGTACATCTCGGCAGCGTCATCTACTTCTCTATCCTCTTCACCGATTGGGTCCTTATCATTCATGATCTCATAGACGCCAAATCCGTCGTCTATAAACACCCCATCCTGCAAATCTCTTCTTCTAACACCAGTGCTACCTTTGTGAACTCCTCTATCAATAATAGTGCTTGACATCGTCGAGCTAGATCTTGAAGGTATCTCTGGGGAATAACCTTGCCCCGTTGCTTCCTAGGGCGACGTTTGGACTTGGTGGGCGCTGGGTTGGCCTGATTCTCTATCCTAGACTTACCTAAACTAAGACTAGACTCCCCTACCTTAGACTCTTCTAGACTAGACGACTCTACAGGACTAGTGGAGGACATGGTGTCCTCGAAAAGGATGGCCCCTAGTGACGGAGCAGGAGTGGAAGCCCCAGTCGGGGGGTGCCTCTGATCAGGAGGGTGAAGGAGATATGCCGGCTCCTCGACCTCAATGTGCATTTGTAAGTTGGCGTTTTTTTTTTTTGGAGATCAGTGGAGAGCATGCAGCAAGGAGAGAGTCACCTCGTGGTCGCTCGGATTGGATTGCAGAGCAGAGAGGACTGCAGGTGGGAGATCAGGAGTGAAGAGGTTATGTGCCACTGACAGGAGTTGGGGGGTCAGCTGAATGAGTAGGGGAGGAGATGAAGGGACAAGGCTGGGGAGGAGGGAATCCAAGAGTGATGGGTGGATGGCTAGGCAGGTACCCCTCCACAACTCGTCGACTATCCTTCCTTCTTCGTAAGGGATGTCCGGCTCTCCTATGTCTGTGGTTTCACTCATAAGCTACCTCTTAGATGTAATGGATGTGGGTGGGTCTAGTAACTCGGCTGCAGCTGGCGGCCACGTTCTTTCTTCCTCCCAGAAAAGACGGCTGAAGGCCACGGTGATGTCTTCTATGTCGAACCAGTGGTACCATTTAGCCTCTGGGTCCCCTGTCTTCCTCCTCTTGCTTGGGCGGAGTGCTTCTAGTGCCCTATAGGTGAGCAGAGGGGCCATGTACCGAGAGAAGTTTCGGCCATGCACCTCATGCTGCGACAATTCTGCCTCGACTACCACGGTGTTGTATCCAGGTTGGGTAGGACCCCTAATGAAATGACACCAAAGTGTCCATGTGAGTGGTTCTCGGTCGGCTTTGACAGTGGATGTTCTGGATGACCATGGCTTAGACTTTTCTCTGTAACCCAATCCCCATCGGCTTTTCTTTACAATGTCCGGGATGGGCTTGACTATGCCTTACAGTTCTGCCCCTAGACCCTGTAATCACGGGGATTGACGCCCCCCCTCGACACGAACAAGTACCAAATCTAGTGGTGTGTGAACATGGAATGTGATCGCCACCTAGCAAGCTGCCTTATATATAGAAAATGAAGACGGCTAACTTAACTAGGAAGAGGAGAGAGAAAAGGGAGGAAGACCTGGTGTCCCTGGGGCTTAGCGGTCACGACAGTGTTGATAACGCGACGCTGATGCCAGTCGTGTTTCTTGTCGCGTCGTCCTCCGCCGCCGCGTTCTCTTTGTGCGGGAGTTGTTGGAGTGTGGACCTTCTTCTCGTCTTCCAGCCGGCCGGAAGGCAAGAGCTCCTCATGGATAACACTTGGATGCCTGCCACAAAAGAAAACAAACAAAAGGAAGCCCTATTATAACACATTAAACATAGTATCTATTCCAAAATAGAAAGAAAGGATGGGAACATAAAAGGAACGAACCTAGGAGGTTTTTAAACCCCTTTGGGTATAGGAAAACATGGGTGTGTGCTGAACATGTTCTATCTAAGAATAACATGAAAAATGCATGCAAAAGAAGGAGAAAAGGAAAGGAAGAGAGTGAGCCCCATTAGGGCGACTCCTTGGCGTGGTTGCAGCTCAAAGGATCGTCCAAAAGCTTCAGGAGAGTGCTGAAGTCGCCCTTCTCACGTCTCGTGCTCCATAGATGATGAAATGGGTCGCTTTGGTGGAGAGGGATGTGAGGGAAATGGAGGAAAAGGGTGGCTGCGTGGCTAAGTATCTGTTAAAGGAAATTTTGGCAGCCCTTCGGGGTAACAAATGAGGCTCTCCCGTCCTTGAGGAGGGGCCTCTCTTTTATAGCCATGAGAGAAAAATGGGTGATATTATCTCTTCAAAAAAGGTCAAAATTCGAAATGGGAGATAATGGCCTTTTATGATTGCAAGGGAGAGTCCAAGGGATCCTCACAAGAGTCCCTAGGGCAAGAATCTCGCCCCAAGTGGTTGAGATATCTCCTAGGGATAAAGCTGGATCAATAGGAGGATAAATGGGAGGTTTTTACAGAGTCTGGTGCGCTCAGGCGTTGTCGCGGTGTATCGTGGGGTCGCGACTAGAGACGCGACGGGTCGGGGCATCGCGACAGTAAGCCCACGTGCATGGATATCATGCATGGGTTGTCGCGGCATCCAGGGCCGTCGCGACTAGAGTCGCGGCGCTACGATATGTCGCGACTAGGAAATCAAATTGTTTTGCATTTATCAGCCAATTACATAAAAGATACGAGTTATAATTGCATACGAACTCTCCAAAATAATAATGGGTGGGACTTCAAGGTAATTTTAAATTGTTAATGGGCTCAATCAAGGCTAATGATGGGCTCAAGGTGAGTGACCAACTAGGGGCTAACTAGGATAACATGAAGTGTGGTTCAACCCATTAGTCGGAATCGGGTGGCTACAGATTGCCCCTCCTTGGCTTCCTCTTTGCAGGGTAGCGAAGCGGAGGTGGAGTGGAGATGTCACGAAGTGACGGCGAAGCAGAAATGATGCAGAGTGGAATGAAAATGGGAGTCAAGGTAAAGAGACACTTAGTCTAACTAACAGGCAACTGGATTTTTCGTGAAAGCCCCGAGTCAGCTGCTCGAGCAGGATGCCAAGAAGAACAAGTCTGGACGAGAAGGATAAAAGAGGAGGATGATCAACCCCTTGATTGAGAGGTACCCTAGCAGATTGGCCTACAGGTTTCGCCTTAGAGGGACATGTGCATGCCAGGCAGGTAACTCATGACTCTGTCCTGGGAGTGGTTCGCAACCAAAATAGATCAAAGGAATAAGATGAAAATTTGATAGAGAATCCAGACAGGGAAATTCTTGTCACACTGACGGGAACAACTTACTCAGAGGCAAACCTTCCGATTCGGAGTGGAATTGGGTTTCTTGTTTGGAAACTGGAGAATGATTGGGCACTCAACAAGGGCTCATCAAAAGTCAGGAATGAGTCAGGGAAGCTCAAAGTCCTACATGATGTATGCTGGGCTAAAATAAAAGAAATCATTAAAACAAATGCAAATAAAGGGAGAAAATAGAAAATATATCAAGGATAATATTGTTAAGCCAAACAAGAACGGGTCAAGAGACTACTTACAACCGCAGTGCAGGCCTGAATCCATCATTTCTGAATTTAAACAACTCAACGGCCTATCCAGCGATTAACAATGTGTACCTAGATTATCACTATTTTTGGTAAAGGGGAACTCAAATCCAAGAACACATTGAGAACCAGCTGGTCCTTGAAATGATATAATAAGTAGAATACCATATAGTAATGTGAGGAGTAGGGATAGAAATACTTACTTGACTTACCAGTGACGAAGTCCCCCCTTTTCTTTTGATTTTTTGAATTTCTGATTTTTTTTTTTTTGGATAAGAAACAAACACAATGAGATAACAAACACACCAATTATAAATAATCAAACAACATATATACACTGCACAGACATGAAAACCAACCCCTCGGGTGGAGAGGTGACGCTCAAGCTAACTGCGACATAGTCGCGTCGCAGCGCCCTGTCGCGATAAGGTCGCGTCAGATCACGACGTCGCGACTTGGACCGAACCCAAAAAACCAGAAAACGGAGTTTATCCTTAACTTAAGACATCTAAACTAACACTAGGACTCCTAAACCTCTCCTAGTCTTATCCTAACACCTAGTTGCGGGATTAGAGGAGGTTTACACCCATCAAGAGTCTATAAATAGAGGGTTTGGGGGTGCTAATCCCGCAGCTAATCTCCTTTCTCCTCTTTTCTTCCAGATTTTCCCTGTTTTGCAAGCATGAAGAGGAACTACTCTGCTTTTTAGGAGGAGATCGCTCCCTACTCGGATCCCAAGGCTGCAAGGGAGTCCCATGCCGATCTCCAGCAGCTGAGTGCCATCTCGGAGCATATTTGCATGCGCCCGGAGCTCCAGTAAGCGTTTTCCCTCTTTTTTTTCTGCAATTTCTGCACTTTTCGGTGTTGTTCTGCTCTGTTTTGCTCTTCCCCGTTCTTAAACTCTCCTCTTCTTCTCCCCTTCAGATTTTGCCTGGTCAGAGGAGGTTCTCCAAGCTACCATGGCTCTCCCCTATGCTGGAATTGCTTCCCCATGCTTCCATTGACCACTTAAAGGAGTGGGGTTTGGCCACTATTCTAGTTCTCGCTAAGAAGTACGATAAAATCGTACACGTGTGGGATAGCGTTACGGCGCTAGCGGAGTTGTGGCATCCACAGACCCACACGTTCCTCTTCTAGACGTTTGAAGCCACAATCCTGCTGGAAGAATTAGAGATAATGATCGCTCCCACGGTACCAGGGCGAAGATTTGCGATCTCATACACCATGGTGACGATCACTCCTGGAGTATTCTTGCAGAAATACCACAAGGAAAATGACTTGTACTCCATGACGAGTGGGATGCACGCACCTTCTTCCAATCGCACAGTGGATCACTTCACAATGTAAGCGAAAGACCGAAAACTACACAGCAATTGCCAAGGCCGCCGCTATTTGCATCTGTGGCATCATCCTCTTCCCGGCAACGGACGACGCTATCTCCTTTGCCAGCCTTAGGATCATCGACTCGATTTCAGAAGGTATGAGAATTGGACAGGCAGTCTTAGGATACTTGTATGATAGATTGACCTCTGCAGCCCGGGGACCTTTCTTTCTTTCTTTGGCTCCATCATTGCCCTCGAGCGTTGGATGGGCATGCATCCAGTTCCGAGCAATGGAGAACCTGCCTCTCGGAGTGCAAGACAATGCTCAATCATCCATTGGCATTCGTGGGCGGGCCTCTCCACATGAGCACCAAGGTGTGGTGCAAGACTACACAGCTAAAAGGATTGAAGGCATGGCGCGACTACTTCAAAAGGATGAGCGTAGCTGAGTTCGACATGCACCCGCGATTTCTACTCAACCAGGTGATTCACCACCCTCAGCGCACCGGACTCGCCCTACGACTTGCTAGGCAATGAAGCATTGGTTCTATACAACCTGGATCGATGCGATCTTCAGTGCGGCGGAGCTCGCACGGTTGTCCCCACCCTATCACACTACCCGCCCATTCAAAAGCGGAAGATGGACGATGAGCAGGACGAGCGCGAACGTGCGTAGCGCCATCATCCATTAGGAAGGATGTGCGATGAGCGTAGTCCAAGCCGAGGTAGAATAGGACGAGGATGTAACGAGGGAATATATTGAAGCTTTGGGGAAGATTTAGCCAGCACCGGGGAATGTTTGAAATTCAATTGATTTGATTGTAGGCGAGGAATCAGATGGTAGATAGGAAAGGAATTAGAGCATTTTTATTTGATAGAAAGGATTAGTGAATGTAATGATTTGAATTGGAATGAACAAAACTGAATTTTCTGTAAGTTCAGATGGCTCGGTTGATGACGCGACACCTTTGGCAACCGCCTTCATAATGCGTCAGGGTGGGTGGCCGCGACATAGTCGTGGTCAACCCAGCCGTCGCGGTTTGGTCGCGGCCCACCGTCCTGACGAGACTCAAACCGACCAATTCAAAATGCAAACAGCCCTTTTTCCTTCTTTCCGGGTTTTCAAAACTCAAACTCCTCAAACCTTGAATCTCCCCAACCCCCTGCTCCCTTGTGACCTTGCTTCCCTTGTTTGCCCACGATCTCGCTCATTTGAACACCGATTCAGATGGAGGGAGGAAAGAACTCGGGTGAGGGTTCGTCACGAAGGAAACGCCAGGCGAGCGGCGGAGCTCCCGACGCCAAACGGAGTGCCTCCGGTTGAGGAGGAGGAGGTGGACGTCGCGGAAATGGCGGTGGAAGAAGAAGAAGAAGCCCCAATCGTGAATGTGGAGGAGGAATGGAGGAAACGCGCCAAGGCGATGAAATCGGTAAGTAGATCAACCTTAAACCCTTGTATGGATGTGTAGGACTGGCAAACGGAGCCCCTAGAGGGCACATGTAGGGCAAGAAGCCCATGGAAAAGAGGATCGGACAAAGGAGGCTCCGGCCAGTCCGGTCCTGGTAACGCGTCAGCCCGACCTGCCGCGACATGGTGTCGCAGTGGGGCAGGGCGTCGTGACCATGTTGCGGCGACCCGGGTAGATGCGACCTTATCGCGGCCTTGGAAGGTGACGCGATAAGGTCGCGGTGCCCCGCATTGTCGCGACAAGGTCGCGGTTGCCACAGTTATCGCGACTCCAACCGAACACAGAAAGCTGACTGGTTTACCAAATGGAAATTATTGCAAGGCGAGATGAGGGCTCGGGTATCTTGGGTGTTGTTGTTGTGCTGGCTGTTTTCTTGGCGTTCCCCCCTTTCTAGAGAGAGAGGGTAGAGGAGATGGGGTTTGGCGGGATCTTTAGGATAGAGAGGATGAGGGCGGATTCGGCTCTCACTCAGCTCTGCGGAGTAGGTGGGATGCGGAGGTGACCGCCTTCGTATTCCCATGGGGACATATGATCCCCAGCCTCGGGATGTGAGCCAAATCACAGGGCTCAGAATCTATGGGAGGCCAGTGAGCGGATACACCTACCCTTGATACCACGACCTAGCCGAGAGACTCTTAGAGTTACCGGTGGAGTGTAGGTCTTCCTTAGTGCCTAGGGTACCCCTCCAGGAGAGCCTTGGGTTGTTCGATGTGGGGAAGGTAGCAGGAGAGAGTGAGGACGAGCATTTAGATAGGTTGACTTGGGTTAGCCGGAGGGAGCTAGCGAGTGAGCCCAGGGCGCAGGCGGACTTGGATTTGCGTCGTTTCCTCGTGCTTTTCCTTGGCAAACTTTTGTTTGCTACGAGGGGCGATGTAGTCCACTGCCGTTTCCTGCCCCTGCTTGAGGATCTAGCTGAGGTAGGGGGATATGCCTGGGGAGCAGCCTTCCTCGCACCCCAGTTTGATAGCCTGGGTGCCTCCGAGTGGCAGACGTCGATCTATGGATTCTTCCCCTTTCTTCAGGTACACACCTTAACTTTAACCCCTTTGAATTGAATTCCTTCTAAACTGCCATCTAACTTGCTTTTCATCTTGTAGGTCTGGGCTTATCTGCATCTCCCTGCCTTAGGGTGAGGGGATCTCACACGGCCGGGCCTTGTGCCCATTGCAGGCTGCTGGGATTCTCGCCGAGACTCACGCAATCTCGGGGACCAGCTGGAGCGACTTCAGGAGGCCATTGACAGCTACCCCCACCTGGATGTAAGTGTTCTAACCTTTCCCTTTGATTAACTTCTTGATTTTATTGCTTAGTGACTGATCAGGTTTGTTTTGCAGGTGGTTTGGCAGCCATACCTGGGGGAGGGTGATGAGGGACAGCCCTGGTTGGTGCAGGCACGCCCCTACTTCGGTAGGTCAGTGTGGTTGCATCCACTCAACCTCGTGCTACCTCTTCACCTGCACCTTAGTCAGCGCTCACTGGGCCTTCGGCAGAGTGTTATGGTGTTCCCCGTCCGAGACCGGTTTCGCAGACCGGGTAGGAGTTTCCGGGGACTTCACGACACTACCGATTGGCGCGAGCGGGCGAAGGAGCAGATTGACAACTGGGAGTGCCGAGGAAAGGGTGGTCAAGTCAGATGCTACCACTGATGATGCATACCTCCAAGCATACGCCTTGAAGTACGGTGGTAAGGTATACAAGAGTGCCCGACACCAGGTAATGACCGTAAAATCACAACCCTGTGAACTTTGATTTTATAGAATTGGGCTAATGATTTGAAATGTGCCGCAGGTAGATGTAGCTGGCGAGATTGCATTGCTCCGAGACTTGCTTTACTTAGCGGTGCAAGATCGAGAGGCAGTGCAGAGGCAGACAGCAGAGCTGGTAAGTACTCTGCCCAATTTCAGTACTTAATCCAATTTAGGCGAATTTTGGAAATTGACACGCTTTTGTGCACAGCGGAGGGAGCTGGAGAGAGTGAGGAGCACCAGAGCAGGTGGTGCTTCCTCTTTACGAGGTGCAGGGGGCTCTCCATCTGTAAGGCCCTCAAATTTTGTTGCATTATTTTAATTTTGTGTAAATAATTTATGTTGTGTATGCATAGATGTACATATCTACGTATGTATTAACTATTTATACTATGTATGCATTGTATAATTAGTTGTAAATAATGTATGAATGGTATGATGGTACCATGTACTGATAGTATACATAATGCATGTATATATGTATAGGTTAGGCATGGTTTCCTGCATGTTCTTGAGTTCTGGCCGAGGCCAGCTGGCGTCAATATCAATGGACGTTTGTGTTGTGTAGGCGTCAACCATATGGACCCAACACTAATCCCAGCGTCCAGCGATGTGGACGCTAATTTCTCTGACCTGCATGCATTGCAGAGCCGTATTTCCGAGAGCAAGCTTGCTCACGCATCGGGGAGCTGTCCCCAACGGCTCTGAGCCTTCCCATCAGCCCCATGCGTGGGTGGAGGGGCCTCTTTGCTATAAGACTTCACCCTTTTGCAACCAGAAAACCTCTCTTGACCTCTTTCAAGAGATAGAGAAAACCCTAGCTCGGAGCTGTGCAAAGACCCAACTTTGGAGGCTTCCATCCGGCGATTCAAGGCTTCATCCGGCAACCTACTGCATCAGGAGGTAGTTGGAACATCGGGGAGGACTTCCCCAACCGTGGTTTGGTTCTACATCGACCTAGAACCCGGAGGAGAGCAATTGTGGAGCTTCTTGGGACTGCCCAAGGAGAGCTTCTCCGGCCATTTAGATCCGTCTAGAGTATTTTCTGGAGGCAAGTACCTACCCTCCATCCATGTAGATGTCAAGTAGGGTTTTATCATTTGTATGTATTTTTCCACGTGTCCTAGATCCCCCATTCTTCTTATTATTTGGAGTTCGATCTGTGTTTCTGCACAGACAGGAACTTGGCGTCAATGCCCTTGACGCCGAGATCCCTAATGTGCGTCCAACGATCTTGCCGTCCACTCCTGGAACGGCCAGAGACCGCCGTTAAGTTCTCCAGGACAGAACAGTGAGCTGTTCTTCCTGTATATGATTATTTTCGATGTGTTTTTGATGAGGATATATTGTAAACCTATTATGATATGTAATATGGATGTCTGAATGTGTGGTGAGATCTTTGTAATTTTTGTGATTTGGCATAAATGGTTTTATTTATGGAGAATGTATGCATGATGAGACCTAGACCATGTTCGTTACCGTGTATGAAATTAATGTGAAGTTGGATGCCCTAAATTTTTCTAAACCGTGAGTCGGTGAATCAGTCCATGCTCTAAATTTTTGGGAATTTCTCCATGCTCATCTGAATATTGAGTTTTCTGAAATGAAATTAGAAAACCATGCGTAGGTTGTAGAATCTCCAGTAAATCGTGTGTTGTGTAATAAATCGGGAAAATTCCTGTGGTATTGTGTATATTGGGTTCAGGGTTATGCTCTATTAACTGAACTTTATGTTATACACCATGATAAATTAAATTTCGAATAACACGGGAATTATGTTAAATTATCTGTAATTGCATTTTGGATCATAAAAATGTGATAATTTTATGTGGGTCCTAAACCCGAAATCAGCATGTGGTTAAATTTTAGGTCGTTTGGACAACTATATAGTGAAATATGAATTTTTCCTTGCAAAAATTTGAACAATGCATGTTAATGTGGGAATAATTTGACATGTGTGTGTGATTTGATTTATGCTAATTACTGAACATGTGATCCCTGTTAATTGTAGAATCATGTTAGGAAAACAGAGCCCTTGTGTGAATAAGAAAATCAATGAGAGGTAAGTGACATGTGTAAAGATATGCGTTAAAATCGGTAAATGTGTAAATCGTACCAAGTGTGACACTGCTTCCATAGAGGGCAGTGGAACCGTATCAGGGAAAAGTCCCCTGGGAAGGTTCAATGTGTTGTGATCCTAAGGGCATTAGGATGAATCCTGGAGGTGGACAAGTACCACTGGTTAGGGTGGAGACTTGTTCTCCCGGTCTGCGCAGTCCAAGAGTCGTCACTGTATTGCCTAGGTGACGTCTATGTGTATGTGATGTGATGTGTCCTTCTTATGGTGGTTTGGACTATGTGTCATGGCACTAAAGTGTAAAATGTAAATGTGTTCGTGATCATGTGCAAACTGTGTAGTGTGAACAATGTGTAAATGTGAATGTGTAAATGTGCAATGTGTAAAAAGTGAAGTATGTGAATTAGAAATTGTGTAAAATGTGAAACCAAAATGTGAGGATGTGAAATTGAAATCCATGATATGATGATCTGAAATCATGTTAGAACAGCAACATAAATGTGGTTATGATCATGTGGTTATGTGTACAATGCGTAGAATCCATACTAGGGACAATCCTTACTTATGTGTAACCCATTCCATGTGTGTTTACTCTCACGTTGTTGTGTTGACTGAGAACATAGCTTTCATGTGTTAGATTGTAAAGTGTTTAATAATGTCAAAACAGCAAGCTTAAAGCATGTAAAATGTTATGTGCATGCGTAAGAATGAGAAGTAACCATGTTAGCAATGTTTCTTTCATGTATGTAAACTAGTCATGCTAAATTGCTTTCATGTTTTAGCTTAATTGAGAGTGGAACTTTCATGTGTGGAATGATTAGAGAGCATGTGATAGGAGATTTTGATTTAGAAAATCTGAAAGCATGAATCATGTGTTCATTAATAGAATTACCATGATAGGAGTTAATTTCAACGACAAGCATGCTACATGATTGTGTCTTGTAAATGTGTATGTAAAACCTGCTATGATATGTACATGTATGGTATGTGTAGAGTTATTTGGAGTCTTTTAGACTCATTACTTGCTTTGGCGTACAGGCGTAGTTGGTGACGACACACTTGCGGAGGAGGCAGTGGAGAAGACTCCGAGCGTAGAGATTAGATCGTTGGTGTACTTTGCGATATTTTGATTTCATAAGTATGTAATTGCAACATTGTACTAGCATTATCATGGAAAAATGTTTAAGTGTGGACAATTATGTATTTGATTTTCAGCAATTTTATGTGGACTTTTAGTTCTTTAAATGTTATTGCAATCATGTATGTTAGATGTGGAGATGAATGAAATGAAGACAGTGGTTCTTTTACTTCGCTACTCTGTTCTTATATTCACGTGTATCTCAGCTGAATGTTATTGTTGGATAAATGTCCCACTGTGGCAACGTTCACTATTCATCGGGGTTGGTATAACCGTACCGATATAATGAGGGTCACTACAGAAATTGGTATCAGAGCAACCGCTTGAGATTGCACATGAATATACATAAGTCATCATCCCCATTACATGCTAAGTCTACATAGGAATGTCCACATGTGTAGAATTGATTAATAATGAATGAAAGGTAGATAAGAAAATGGTTAGAAAACTTAGTAACCTAGCTATAATGGTGGCTGAAATTTATTACAGCCATGGCTTCGAGAGGTAGGTGTGGCGGAGCGCCGGCCCGTGAGGACGAGCCGAGACGTGACGAGTGGGCGGAGCAGCAGGCCCCAGCACCGCAAGGTCCTGTACTTCCCCACCCCGCGCCTGTGGATTATGGAGTATTCATGCAAGGTCTGGGCAAGCCATGCAAGACGCAGGCTCATACCCAGGCAGCACTCCAGGCACAGTTGGAGGCTCTGGTTAGACTAATAGAATGATTATAATCTGTTTTTTTGCTTATGCGATATTATGTTGATTGTGAATTGCTTGCTGTAGCAGGCTCAGGTACCAACTCAGGACCATGGTGGACCTTCTACCATGGAAAGATTCAAGAGGATGCTGCCACCCTCTTTTAAGGGGGAGAGCGATCCATTGTTGGCTGAAAGCTGATGAGGGGATAGAAAGATCTTTCGAGCCATCAGGTGTGCAGATGAGGATAAGGTCACATTAGCCACCTACATGCTACAGGTATGCTTTAGTTTATATGCTTGTATGGTTTTGTTAAGTTAGATTTGTTTAGATGGTGCTTATGAGCGGTGTACTGCAGGAAAGAGCTGATGTATGGTGGGCTTCTTGCTGCGTACCCGGTTTGAGGCGGAGCTATTGATGTTGCTTGGGACGAGTTCGTGAGACTCTTTCGGGCCAAGTTCGTCCCCGAGCATGTTCAAGATCGGATGGAGCAGGAATTCCTCTCTTTGGCTCAAGGCTCCATGACCGTGCTAGAATATGAGGTGATTTTTTGAACTCTCTTAATATGCTCCTCATATCGTGGCAGATGAGCGCAGAAAGACAAAGAAGTTGTGATGGGCCTGAAGCCAGCACTGAGGACGAGGCTCGTGGCGTTTGACCACCGCACTTTGGACGAGGCCCTCATGCTGCTTGTAGCAGGAGGGTGAGATGGAGCAATACCTTGAAGAGAAGAAGCTTCGCAGAAGAGACCTGCAGCTACGTTCCAGCGACAGGACAAGAAGAAAGCGGTGTGTAACGACCCTCCTCATACCGGTACGATTATACCAATCTCCATCGGTATAAAGAGCGTCATTACAGTGGGATAAAACCCAACACTAGCCGATAGGTTGACGTACGTAGATAGCAAATGATTTCAGCAGAATAATTCAACAATTTAACTTAGTCCATCACCATCCCATATTCCACAGTCTATATAGTGCAAAAAAGAACGACAATGTCCACAAATATACATGATGAAAGAGCTACCATTGTCCAAATAACATTTTTTTGTTCACTATGAAAGGAAAATACAACTACTACTTGCTCCTCAAAAGGCTCTCCTCCAGATTAGCGTCTCTCCCCCTAGCACGGGATACCTGTCAACCTGTACGCCGAAGCAAGGTGAGTCAAAGACTCAGCAAGTAAAACAAAGACTTAATCCTAAACATATCACATTCACATTTAAGTATTAACCTCATGAATACATACTATCATTTAAACTCCCAAACACATGGAACATACTCTTAGCTATCAACACATTTTTAATCACCTAGACATGCCTCATTCTATCTCATGTTTATTCTAAATCATGGATACTATTACTATACACTTGTACATTTCTCTACACATAACCCATAACATGATCCCTTCATTTCCACATTATTCATTTCATGACATATTTCTACAACTAGAACATAGAATTTGACATAAAGGAATGAACAAACTAATATGATGACTATTCACTTTTCACATGCACTTTTCATATTAAATTTCACATTTTGCTTGCTGTTTTAAATGTACATACATCTCATACACATGGTTTCATATTTATAACATGAATTGAGAAGTTAAAACATGGTCAAATTGGTTGGCAACAATAATTACTAAAGCATGAAACTTTGTACTAAGCAAACATCACATCTACCATGGACCTAATTAATATTACATGCATTTATCACCTTCATAACTACACTTTACTTGCTGTTTTGACATGAATTCATTGAATTACATGGATTTACATTTGTTCATATGTTATCTTATCCAATTCACAATTCTACATTTTCATCTTCATGTTGCATAAATGACATAGTTACTCATGTTTATTCACATACACTATTACATGAAGAACAATAAACTACATGACCTGATGATAAGCATGATATTGCAAATGAGGTAATTAATGCATGAAAACATGAACATTATGCATTACTACATCAGTTTTCACATGCAAGCACACTCTCAATACATTAACTGTCTCTTACATATCTTTTCACATATTCTTCACATCATTTACTATTGGTTTTCATTTATCACATATCATATCATTTGCACTCATCATGTGCCACATTCGCATATAATCTTACACTTTATACATATTCCAATTACTTAAAATGCTATGACACATAGTCCTAACTACCTTTTAGAGGACACAAACAAAATCTCATACTCATAACTCATCACATCTCATAGCACGTAACTCATAACACAACTCATATCACTAACTCATCACATACCCACCCACCTAGCAATGAAGTGGTGAATCTTGTAACAGCGCAGACCCGGAGAAGCTCTCTCCACCCTATCCAGTGGTACTTGTCCACCTCCGGTTTTTTCCCAATGCCTTTAGGACAAACTTTTACAATGTAGAGCCTTCCATAAGGACTTTTCTTTGTACAGCTCTCGATGCCTCTAGGGTAGCAGTGTCATCCTTGGCCCAATTATACACTCACTCATTCACATTTTCACACAATAGTCACGTATTGTTCACATACTATTTATACCTCTTCATACATTATTCTACTATTTGCCTATATCTCATTGACCTGATCATGATACTATGGTTTTTAGAAGTAAACAACTCCTATTACAATTCTA
>JACBKR010005072.1:0-20303 GCA_014218235.1 Colocasia esculenta
AACCTCCACGTAATGATGATGGTGAGAATCCTATATGTCGACACTCTCTATATTCAAGTGTCCCGGACGGCGTTCGGATATTCTTCTACTCGCCCACTTTAAGACAGAGAGTTGGTAGCTACGGAGATCTACATCTTCATGAATTGCGCAGAACTAGAGCCTACATTGAGTAGTTGTGCTCACTTAGATAACATCATTTACATTAATGCTGGTAACTGAACGTTGTGTGACATTTACATTGCAGAGAGTTTGACTCGTTCATACTACAACGAAATCCACGTCTGACGGACGTGCAGGTTGAAAAGGAACGGAGAAGTCTTCTCCGAGTTGGTTAAGATCTCGAGTATGTGTCTAAATATTTTGAATCATATATGTTACGTTCTTATGCATAATTAGTTGTTGTAAGTCTGTCTATTTTTTTGCTAATAGGTGATCAAGGTTTTATTACCGATTTAAGAGTACAAGAGATCAGTTATGGACCCTCGAAGATTGTACGTGTCTACCCAGTTACATTGTGAATGGATACAGATTTCACACGAGAGATTATGGACGCAATAAGTCTACGATGAACAGCGGCGTATGTGTGAAAGGAAGTGCCTACAATGAAAATGAAATTGACTATTATGGCATTCTCGAAGAAGTCATTGAACTGCAATTTTTGGGACAAGACAACATTATATTTCTCTTCAAGTGTCATTGGTTTGATCCGACATCTATTCGTCATGACACAACATATGGAATTGTCGATGTCAAGCATAAGTCCAAGTTGAGTACATACGAGCCATTCATACTGGCGGCACAAGCGCAACAAGTTTATTATTCAAATTATTCATCCCTGAAATTAAGAGATGGTGGGCTGCATGTAGAGTGAAATCAAGGTTATTCCCTGAGTATGAGCTTCTGCCGCCTAATGATGAGCTCGACGGTGTTAATGACAATTATTTCCAATCGGAAAGGAGTGACGCACGAGAGTTGGCAGCTTCTACGCAGTTCAATATTCATGATATAAATGAAACAATTTGCTTACATAAGGATAACGAACAGGAAGAAGTTGACCCAAATGCCCTTGAGCGAGAGGTGGAGTCTGATGTGGATGAAGACTCCCCGCATGAGGAGGATGAATTCCAAGATGATGAAGAAGATGATGCTGAATTAAACATGTCGGAAGCATCTGATGTTGAATTACGATAATATACCTTATATTTTGTAAGAACTTCGTGTTATTGCTAATTATATTTTCATATTAAATTGCTACTTCAAAATTTATTGCTGATGACAATTTGGATGTATGTTTATTATCTCAAGAGAGATATGGTACGTGGAGGACGGAGTCGGACGGTTTCTACGTCCGTTGGCAGAGGGTCCGGGACCCCGTCCACGACAGGTATATGTATATGTACACAATACTCTATATATATTGTTCATAATAAATTCACGACAGATCTAACGTACAGGCTCATTTTGCAGGGTCTGCCTCCCCGTCGACGTCTGCCTCCCCGTCTACGCCGGTCGTCCATGCGGCAGGTATACGTATATATTGTTGTTCAAGTTAAATTCATATTTTCTAATGTGTAAAAAAATTTCAGCGACCGCCTCCCCGCCGAGCACGGGAGCAGTGCCACCTTTCCCTTCTTCCTCACCACCAGGTACGTGTCAGCTTCCATACATTAGTATGTTTGTTGTCTTGCAATTTATCGAACAATAGTGTGCTTAATTGTCTTCAACAGAGGTCCAGGGTCCGCATGCAGCAGCGCGGATGAGGGGGCCCTCAGCTACCGGACGGCATCCATGCTGGATCTCCGGGTAAAGTTGATCAGTTCAAATTTACTTTATTTGTTATTGATGTTATACATTTCATGTACAAAATTAATGTGCAATTGCAGGGGAAGATAGATCCCGGTTCTGCTTCCCGTCATATTACGACGCTGGTCCATGCACATATTCCAGGACCAGTGGACACATGGAGAGAGTTCCCGGTGTCCGTCCGGGATCAGTTATTTGACATGTTCACGGTATTTTAAATCTTAGATAACTATCTGTCATTTATTTAATTACTATACATGTTCGTGCAGAAAGCTGAGTAATTTCATTTCTTTACAGCGGAGGTTCACATTCACGAGACCCGAGGATCTCCCTCGAGCTCGAGCCGTCTGGGAGTCTACTGCCCAGACTAATTTAAGAAAGTCGATGTGGGAGGCCCGGGACAAGGCGCAAAAGAGCACAGGCAATAGGGATCCTAGGGCTTGGCTTGATGACGGCCCTTCTTGGCTGAGGAAGGATTATTGGCAGTCCCTTTGTGAGCGATGGGCTGCTGGACCATGGCAGCAGCGGTCCAGGCGGCCATACGCAACAGATCAACTCATCCGGAGAAGAATGTGCATACTAGTGGGTCCATATCTTATGCGACCCACAGTCAAAAATTGGTAAGCATAATATTGTTCAATTGTTTAGTACATTGATTATTATTGTCAAACTAACTACATCCGTTGAATTATAAGCATCACGAGCTCGAGCGTGCCCCTACCTTTCGCGAGTTATTTGATCGGACTCATAAGCGGAAGGGGACGGATGACTATGTTAGCGAGAGTGCCCGCACGATCGTTGTAAGTCAACCTATAAATTTGAATTCAATTATGATATTAAATTAATTTATTTTTATTAATTTAATTTTAGTTATTTTGCAGGAGAGGTACGACAGGACGATGACGGAGCGTTATGCAGAGGGCACTCCTCAGCCAGACTTGGATGCAGAGGCTTGGGTCGAGGCAGCGGGAGAGCCGAGGAAGGGCCGAGTGTACGGCTTTGGGGACAGCCTGGATACTCAACCAGTGTTGTCCTCATATGCCAGTTCGATCGCTCCTCCGGCACACGCGAGTTCATCTTCTGCGCCGCCCGTCAGTGGTGTAGAGGACATTAGAGGCATCATTCGGGAGGAGCTACGTACAGAGCTACAGACCCAGCGGGAAGAGCTACAGACGCAGCGGGTAGAGCTGCAGGCGCAGCGGGTAGACATAGAGACGCAGCGGGCACAGCTACAGACACAGTTCAGCGATATGCTTCAACAGTTCCTCTCAATAATGCAGGGAGTACGCCCCACACAGCCAGCAGCTCAGGTCACTATTAGTATTAATTTCATATACTTAGGATTGGGTTGGCATTCAATTGACGGATGTAAAAACAGGCAAGTATATATAAAAGGTTAAAACACACAACCGGGGGTCCAAAATCCCAAATAGGGATCGGATCGGCGTGCCGTTCTCTCCGACACGACCGGGTGGGTTAAAGTGACGTGTGGGAACTGACGGAATCCAATTTGGATCTCCGGATTGGGTTGGGCATTCAAAGGACGGAACTAAAACACCCAAGTATATATAAAGCGTCAAAACACACAACCGGGGGTCCAAAATCCCAAATAGGGATCGGATCGACGTGCCGTTTTCTCCGACACGACCGGGTGGGTTAAAGCGACGTGTAGAAACTGACGGAATCCAATTTGGATCTCCGGATTGGCCTGGCCATTCAAACGACCGATTTAAAAACACCCAACTTCATAGAAAAGCCTTAACACACACAACCCGGGGGTCCAAAATCCCAAATAGGGATCGGATCGACGTGCCGTTTTCTCCGACACGACCGGGTGGGTTAAAGCGACGTGTAGAAACTGACGGAATCCAATTGGATCTCCGGATTGGCTGGCCATTCAAACGACCGATCTAAAAACACCCAACTTCATATAAAAGCCTTAACATGCACAACCCGGGGGTCCAAAATCCCAAATAGGGATCGGATCGACGTGCCGTTTTCTCCGACACGACCGAGTGGGTTAAAGCGACGTGTAGAAACTGACGGAATCCAATTTGGATCTCCGGATTGGCCTGACCATTCAAACGACCGATCTAAAAACACCCAACTTCATATAAAACCTTAACACACACAACCCGGGGGTCCAAAATCCCAACTAGGATCAGATCGACGTGCCGTTTTCTCCGACACGACCGGGTGGGTCAAAGCGACGTGTAGAAACTGACGGAATCCAATTTGGATCTCCGGATTGGCCTGGCCATTCAAACGACCGATCTAAAAACACCCAACTTCATATAAAAGCCTTAACACACACAACCCGGGGGTCCAAAATCCCAAATAGGGATCGGATCGACGTGTCGTTTTCTCCGACACGACCAGGTGGGTTAAAGCGACGTGTAGAAACTGACGGAATCCAATTTGGATCTCCGGATTGGCCTGGCCATTCAAACGACCGATCTAAAAACACCCAACTTCATTTAAAAACCTTAACACACACAACCCGGGGGTCCAAAATCTCAAATAGGGATCAGATCGACGTGCCGTTTTCTCCGACACGACCGGGTGGGTTAAAGCGACGTGTAGAAACTGACGAATCCAATTTGGATCTCCGGATTGGCTGGCCATTCAAACGACCGATCTAAAAACACTCAACTTCATATAAAAGCCTTAACACACAACCCGGGGGTCCAAAATCCCAAATAGGGATCGGATCGACGTGCCGTTTTCTCCGACACGACCGGGTGGGTTAAAGCGACGTGTAGAAACTGACGGAATCCAATTTGGATCTCCGGATTGGCCTGACCATTCAAACGACCGATCTAAAAACAACCCAACTTCATATAAAAGCCTTAACACGCACAACCCGGGGGTCAAAATCCCAAATAGGGATCGGATCGACGTGCCGTTTTCTCCGACACGACCGGGTGGGTTAAAGCGACGTGTAAAAACTGACGGAATCCAATTTGGATCTCCGGATGGCTTGGCCATTAACAACGACCGATCTAAAAACACCCAACTTCATTAAAAAAAACCTTAACACACACAACCCGGGGGTCCAAAATCCCAAATATGGATCGGATCCGTGCCGTTTTCTCCGACACGACCGGGTGGGTTAAAGCGACGTGTAGAAACTGACGGAATCCAATTGGATCTCCGGATTGGCCTGGCCATTCAAACGACCGATCTAAAAACACCAAACTTCATATAACGGATCTAAAAAACTATTGTATCACAAGTTTTAAATTTCACTATTGAAAATAATGTATGTCTTTTATTTATTATTAATGTTTCTCATTTTAATTTGTTTTAATATAGGATCCAGCTCCAGACGATGACGAGGCAGGGACAGCAGACGATCTCAGCAGATTTATCTTGATATTTGTATTCATTATTCTGTATGATTTTATATTTATTGTATGTTATGATATTATGTTGATTGTGAGTATTTGTTAAATTTATGAATATTGTAGCAGGTTTGACATTGTAGCAGCAGGTTTCACAAACCATTTTTATTTCTTAATTTTAAAAAAATATATATGGTTTAATTTCCGACCGATTTACCGACGGTTTATTATCCGTCAGAATTACCGACCGAAATATCCGTCGGTAATTCCGTCGGAATATGCTAACAGATGGTTTCCGACCGAAAATGTGTCAGCATTTACGGACCGGTATACCGACGTATTTGCCGACGGATAAACCGTCGGTAAATACCGACCGTGTTTCCGACCGATATATCCGTCGGAGTTGCCGACCGAATTCCGACGGATATGTTATCCGTCGGAAATTTCTGACCAATTAGTTCCGACGGATCGTTTCGACGCGTCGTTAGACGGAAATCGGTCGAAGGACTCATTTCCGACGGTATTCCGTCGGATTTCCGACGGATTCAATCCATCGGAAATTCCGCATTTTCTTGTAGTGTTGACTTGGTGAGCTCGACGCACAATTCATCTTAAGCAAGTTAGGTTAGTTAAAAAGGGAGAACTTAGTTAGGTTTTGGGTCCAAAATTAGAATACTAATGCTGATCGACCTCCGTTTGTTCCAGCATGGTCGGGGCGATCAGTGTGACTGTGGAAACTGACGGGGTTCAAGATTCGAACTCCCGGTTTGAGCTCGACGCTCAAATTCACAATAAGCAAGTTAGTTTAGTTTAAAAATTTAAAAACTTAGGTTTGGGTGTCCAAAACTAGAAATACTCATCCGATTGGCCTCTGGTTTTTTCCACCACGGCCAGGGCGATGATTGTGACTTGTGAAAATTGACGGAGTTCAATTCGGACTCCTGGTTTGAGCTAGCTCGACGCTCAAATTTACATTAAGCAAGTTAGTTTAGTTTAAAATGAAGAACTTAGTTTGAGAGTTCAAAATTAGAAATACTCATCCGATTGGCCTCCAGTTTTTCCAAAACGGTTAGGGCGATGAGTGTGACTTGTGGAAATTGACGGAGTTCAATTCGACTCTCCCAGTCTGAGCTCGACGCTCAAATTTACATTAAGCAAGTTAGTTTACTTTAAAAATTAAGAACTTAGTTTGAGAGTTCAAAATTATAAATACTCATCCGATTGGCCTTCGATTTTTTCCAGCACGGCCAAGGCGATGATTGTGACTTGTGAAAATTGACGAAGTTCAATTCGGACTCCCGGTTTGAGCTCGACGCTCAAATTTACATTAAGCAAATTAGTTTAGTTTAAAAATAAAGAACTTATTTTGGGGTCCAAAATTAGAATACTAATCTGATTGGCCTCTGGTTTGTTCCAGCACGGTCGGGGCGATGTTTGTGACTTGTGGAAACTGGCAGAGTTTAATTCAGACTCCCGGTTTTAGCTCGACGCTCAATTCATTAAGTGTGACCAAAATATAGAGTGTGACCAAAATATGACCTAAAATGAGTGAATAATAATCTATAAACTTAAATAATTTATTGCTTATAATAGTATTTAATTTTAACTTAAAATAATTTATTACTTATAATAGTTATTTAATTTTAACTTATTATTGTTATATATGTATTGTAGGTTCCTTCATCAGGTGGCGTGGGAGGAGACGAGCACGAGGATGAGCACGAGGACGAGGATTCATGATTTTCATTTCATATTATTATTGTTGTGGACATTTTTATTATGTTGTGGACATCTTATTATTGTGATGTTGTGGACATTTTTATTATTGTTGTGGACTTGTATTATTGTGATGTTGTGGACATTTTATTATTGTGATGTTGTGGACATTTTTATTATTGTTGTCATATTTTATTATTGTTGTGGATATTTTATTATTGTTGTGTTGTGGATATTTTATTATTGTTGTGTTGTGGACATTGTTAATTGTATTTACACTGGTTATTTTGCTAAAAATTATATTTATTTAAAAATATATATTAAAAATATAGAGACCGATTAGTGACTAATTCCATCGATCACTAAAAGTCGTTATCAGTGACCGAATTAATTCGGTCACTGTTCGGTCCCTAAATTAGTGACCGAATTAATTCGGTCACTAATTGTAACAACCCTAAATTTTTGGGAAACTTTTTTTTTAATATTTATAAGAAATCAAATAAAAGGAATATGTAGGAAATCAAAAAAGAGAGTTAAATAAAACCCATTAACAGAAAGGAGTAATGGGCTTTGTTATATTGACCCATTAAAGATTAGTGGGGTAAAATAGAGATTTTAAAAAGGGGAATAATAAGAAAATACCCTAAATCGGAGTTTAATTATCTCCTAATTGGAAAGAGGTTATTAAAGCAATAAAAGTGGCAATTAGAGTAGGAATAGGATTCCTAAACCTACCCCATATAGTCTAACACGAAATTAGATACTATCCTTACCCAATTAGAGATTGGAAAGCAAGAGAGGAGGTGGAGTTAGGAAATCTCAGATTAAGAGGAATTGAGTAGTATTAGGAATAGGAACTTGTATTTATATAAATACACCTCTTAAATCCTCATGGCCGGCCCTAGCTCGTGCAAAGGGGTTCTTGGACGTGGAAAGAGGGGCCAAGGAGGAGGAGAAATCGAGGAGAGGAAGATCCATCAAGCTTCTTCCTTCGTTCTTGGAGTTCTAAGCCCTAGAAGATAAATCGAGTCAAAGGTAGGCATTCTCACAAGCAAAACCAAATCTAATTCGTCTATAGGTAGTTCCAATCACCAGGAACAAAACCCTCTTGTTTTAGAATTTTTCATCGAGCCAATCTTTTGTTCTTGATTTTTGAAGATTTGCAAACATTAACCCCGAGACATCATGTTTAATTCAAATCTCTATGCATACTTGATCCCATGCTAAAGAATTTTTTGCTGTAAATACTTCATGTTGATAGGGATCTTTTGCCCCTGAAATCCCTAAGTTTTGTTGAGCATGTTGCTCGAATTAAATCAATCTTGCTCTCTGTGTCATGTTCTATGTTACTCGTTATTGTTTATGCTCAAACCATGTTCAAACCCTGCTCTCTCTAATTCCTAATTTCTGGAAGTACTCTCGCATGTCTAGTTCCATTTTCCACTGATTTCGTGTTTTTCATCATGTATATAATTAGTTATGATTTTCTAAACAACCCTGTATCAAATTTGAATGTTCTAGTCCGCAATCCAATGTCTGGTCTGACTCCTTCAGAGTCAGGCGCAGACCACCAGATCGCGACTGCCCGATATAGTCGCCTTCTGGGGTCCGATTGCGACAGCCTACCCGTCGCGACCAAGAAGGCGACAACTAAGCCGTCACGTTTCCAGTACCTGATTCGCAAGCCCTGTCGCGATCCTTACATGCTCATGTCACGATCCGCCTAGTACCTGTCGACCCTCATTGGCCTATGTCGCGTTCACAGGTTTTTGATGAAAATCCATAAAAATTATTTCTGTCGCTTTCTATATAATTCTTACGCCTTTTTACAGTTATACCCCCAGTAAAAACTGTTTTTAAAAAAGGAGCTACATTGAATGATTTAAAACACATATTCACGACTTCTTTTCTATATATGATTTCTCTTACACATGCACAGACATGAACCATCCATATATGGCTGAAATCTGGCATAAAATATCTCATAATGTATCGGGTAATTTATTGTAATAGAGTATATTAATTGCCCTATTTTATAGGACTTGTATTCGTTTCTCGTTGTTTTTATATACCAACATCGACGCTCCACTGTTCTAGAACTCCTCTAGAACGTCAAGCACCTGTTTTATATACACACTTTACTTGGCTTGTGGTGAACTCTCTGTCGAATATTCCTTCGTCGGACTAGTGAACTCTTACACAAGGCCTCCGTAAGTCTCCTCTGATCATGGATTCCCACATGATCGACGAGCCAGTTGTACCTAACACCCATGACACCTTTAGGGATCAATATGATCCAAACGGCTATTAGAAGTTCGTTCTTACCTTGAATCATGTCGGACCTCTGGACTTGTGCATAACATGGCCAGCGGGAGAATGTGAGTTCCACCTGACTGCCAACACCAAGAGCGCGTGTTGTGAAACTGTTACTATCGCCTGTTTACTCGTCGCATTACGTGCAATGACCACTAGCTCTCATCTGTACTCTACTCGCTCGTCTATTCAAGTTCTCTCTACTATTTCGTCTATTCATCTAGTGCTCTCAACTATTATTGGTACTCTATATTGGCCATGGACTGATTGTTTAAAGATAAACAATATATACCAATGCCTGACAATATATATAAAGGGCTCGATCTGGTCCTGGATGTGCGCCCGAAAGTGCTAGTGCCCATGAGAGTTAAATGATCAAGTGTTTGGCATTACACTCAAGTGCTATCTATCTCGACTATCTATATGACAATCAAAACACAAAATGTGCTATACTCTCTCGATGTCTAGAATGACAAAACAAGTGCTATACTCGTCGTGCTATTACCATACTTGTGCTAGTTGTGCTATGGCCATCCTGTTATTCGTGCTATACTCGATACTTGTGCTATTTTTAGAAACTATACTCAATCTCGTGCTATTGTGCTATCCTGTTACCTGTTGTGCTATCTCTTGCTATATTTTGACTCTCTTATACCTGCTATCTTTAGATACTCTGCCATTAAATACGTTAATTATTTAAAGCCTGCTTGAGCCTGAGATTTAAGTCCTACTGGGTGTTATCGCTCACCCTACGTTATTTGATGTTGTGTTCTCAGGTGAGACCGAGGATGACACCTACACTCACGAGGAAGGGAATGACCAAGAGTGAAGCCAGGAGTACCCTCGAGTCATTATGTTATCCTAGAGTTGCAGTTAGTTATTTCCTTCTATTACAATGTAATTGAGCCCTATAGAATGGCTTCTGATATTAGTGGTTATAACTAGACATTTGAAAAGTTATGAATGAGAAAGATTTGCTTTAGTATTATTCAATGTGCAATGGTTTGATGTCTAGTATACGCTCTATACCTTTTTTTTGCAACTGCCTTCGCGCTCCGATATTCCGCGTCGGGGAGTGACACTAATAGTGACCGATGGAATTCGGTCACTAATGTAGGGATCGCACAGTGACCGAATTAATTCGGTCACTAATTTAGGGACCGAACAATGACCAAATTAATTCGGTCACTGATAACGACTTTTAGTGACCAAAACCCTTTAGTCACAGATTTGTGACCAGAAATTCTCCACCGACGAATTCGGTCACTATTCGGTCTCTTAGTCTTTTAGTGACCGAATAGAGACCGAAAATGTCAGTCTCTAAATGCGTTTTTTCTTGTAGTGGACTCTAGGAAAGCATGTAAATAAGGAAAACCACCCTCAAACCCCATGGATCAAGCATTAAACAAGAAATCCTATCCTCAAGGAAAACCTCCCAAACAATAGAGCATGGATCTCTTACCCCAAACCCCAAACACAATGGAGAACATGAGAATCTCAAAGGAAGGGGAGCATGGTAGAACTAGAAGGAGAAGAGGAGTCCATACCTCAAGGAGTAGAGCCAACCTGTTGGGGCCTTCACGTAGGAATGACTGCCACATCCTCGCTCAAGCACCACATGGACGCCGCCTACATGAAGAGGACATCACCTCCACACCGAGGACACCCAAAAACGTCGGAAGAAGCAAGGGAGCTCGGAGGAAGGAGAAGAAGAAAATAGAATAAGAGAGGAGAAGGAGAAGGGGAATGGACGCCTGCCTCAATTTTGAACCAATGGCCCCGAAACGTGACGAGTCAGTGCGACGCGATAAGAAGGCTATCGTGACCGCCCTCCTAGTCACATCCAGGCATTCTAGTCACATAAGTGACAACATGTTCTGCCTCTGGAGTCGAAGGACTTTAGGTCTCTTTGCGCGTCGTTTGACTTCATCAAACGAAAGTGAATATCGGGTCAGGACCAATATCTCGACGTTGCCTAAGCGCATCGACGTTAATTACATCTCTCTGAGAGAGAAAACCCTTGATTAATCACCTGATTAGAAAGTCTTGTGGCTCGAGACGGAAACATCCGATAAAGGTGCAAAGTGCATCATGAAGTTAGCCAAAAATGGCAACAAGAAAGATGTCTATTGATAGCACTTGACTCATCGTGATCATTATCATCTTTGCATATAACTATTGGGGTCTTTCATCATTTATTCATTTGATGCTTATCAATCAATTCATTGTATCTCTTTGTTCATTTGAAACATGATAGTTGTATTTATGTTGGTGAGTCGGCAGACTGCTGAGTCGGCGGAGCTCATTTCAGTAGGCAGACTGCTGAGTCAAGGAGTTGACACAACCTTACTGCAATAATGAGTCGGCAGACTGCTGAGTCAGAGCATGACTGAGTCGGCAGAACCCTACTGGAACAGTGAGTCGGCAAGACTGCTGAGTCGGCACATGACTAAGTGGGCAAAACCTTACTGCATCAATGAGTCAGCAGACTGCTGAGTCAGAGCATGACTGAGTCGACAGAACCCTGTCGCATTAATGAGTCGGCAGACTCTTGAGTCAGAGCATGACTGAGTTGGCAGGATCCTACTGAATCAGTGAGTCGACAAACTGTCACAATGCTACCGAATCACCAAACCAGTATGGTTTTAAAGGCTTTTAACCATATAAGAATGCGCGAGAAAAATTGGCGGCACCTCCCCTTATTCATAGCAAAGAGGGAAGGTCACGGTACTCATCCATCATGATGGAGACAGTACCAAAACAAGGTATTTGCCACATATGGTGTCACCCAAATGGCACACGGTACCGATTTTCGAGGCATGCCTACAGGGAACCGATGAACACCGAGACCATAAATAACTCGGTTAGCGATCCAATGATATTTGAATCTAGATAATCGGGCATATATATCATTTTATCTAACCTGAAATCTCATAGATGTCTCATTCTAGGTGAGTCAGCAGCAGACATGCTTCTGCTTGCATGAGTCGGCAGCACCCATTTGAAAGGGGTGGCGCTCAGGCGTACTCATGACAAACGAGCGGGATTAATTCACATATGAGACTGAAACATAACCTGGTCGAATCTAAACTCGTAGATGGTCAGAACACCATGGCAACCGAATTTAAGATGTTTAAACCTTACTGCCATGGTGAGTCGGCAGCAAGCCTTCAACAGGAAAATGATGATTTGCATGGTTTTCGCCCCAGAAAATGGGATAATCACATCATACTCATAATTTTGGAACTAATTAGATTATATTCAAGTCCTAGATGGAGCATGAATATTAATTATGCTATCCAATTGTTTGGCACTTAGACTTGATATCGCAGTAAGTCGGCAAGGAGCATTAATCAAGCATAAAACTCACAAATGGAAGGGGATTCCGCTACCAAAGGGAAAACCAACACCCTCAAGAGAGATTTGAGGTCTGTCATTCCCATTTTAGGGCCCAAGCAAGAGATGGATATTAGACTATCCACTCTTGGATACCCACAAACTCACATTGTAGTGAGTCGGCAGCCTGCCTTCAGGGGGGGTGGGCGAGGGGGCTGAACACAACACAGTAGAAAGAAAAAGGACTTGTGTTGAGGAAAATCTGATAAATGATTGGATAAAACAAAATGGGAGAAGGACCCCACGTTCATGTAAGAAAAAGTGAGCATTAAATAACCCATTTAAACTTCATTGCATAAAGAAAGAGATAGACACACTCTCTTGTCACATGAAACTCATATAATATTAAAGAAGGCCATAAATGCCCATCACACATCACATGGGGAGGAAAAGAAACGACACAATGGGAGTAGCAAGTTGATTTGACAAGAAAGAGAAAAGAGAAAAGACAAAAGAGGAAGGGGGAAGCGCCATCTTTCTTGGACCCTCTTTTCTCTTCTCCCCACTCACCCTCCTTTCTTACTCTCTTGGGAAGATGAACCAGCAGCCTTCCCCCTTCTCTTCTTCTTCTCTTCTTCTCTTTTGCTCCTCATGCAGCTGCTTCTGCTTCCCCCTTGGAAAGACCCCCAGAAAACTGGCTCGCTCCCTCTTCCTGGCCCCTTTGCTTGCTGCGCAAGCAACCCCTTTTAAGGGGGCTTTTGGAAAGGCCTCTTCCCCTTTTTACTCTTTGCTTTTCTTCCTTTTTTCCTTTTAGACATCCGCTGGTGGGCCTGCATATGGACCTGGTTTTTGGGCCCCATTTGCTCTGTGTGTTTTTGTTTTTTTTTTCACGTCCACAGTCCCCAAAAGTTGGTCAATCCTCAGAGACTAGGCAACCCAGAATGCGATGGCTGGCCTGGTCGCATCAACAGCCATATGCGTACTGACACCGGACAAAGCCGTTCTGACAAGAAAGGACGAAGTGACACAATGTTCAGAAACTAGAGTGGTGTCTCCTCCAGATGACAAGTCAAGGTTGCATTGTCATCAAGCGACACGACAAGAACTCGGTGCCCTTGGTGGCCGCGACAAGAAGCATGTTGCGACCGACCCTGCTAGCATGACACAATCGCAACTGTCAGTCCGTCGTGACCTTGAGGATGGGGCCAAGGCCCAAGAGAGCTGGATCTTACAACTAGGGTGGCAGGGTGCAATGCGCCGCTCAAATTCCTGGCGGATCTGGGCACGCTGCGTCGAGGGGACTTCCCCTTCCTCCTGACACCTCCCCTACGTCGCAAGGAGGTGAGGAAGGAAGGGAGGGGCCCCGGTGCTGGTGGCAGGAGGGTCTCCGGACGGCCAGACCGCTGCCGGCGGTCCTCCCTTCCAGAAGAACTCGGCCTAAAGGCCACACATAGCAAGAGAGAACACCACAGAGGGGTGTCGATGCCGAAGAGGGAGAGGAGGGGTCCTTACCTCGACGATAGGACCTGCCGGAAGCACGAACGGCGGGAGCAACGATGGCGCGACGGCGGGGATGTAGTGGCAACTCCTCTCTCAAGTGCAACCCAGAATAGGGGAGGAAGGAGGCGGTGGCGACGGCTCGGTGTGGTGGCGACTGGGAGGTAGGTGGCGAGGCTCCTCCCATTGCACCACCCTGGCGGCGGGGTCCCCCAGGGCCGCCGACGGTGACAAGCGCGAAGAGCGAGTGTGTTGTGTGTGTGTGTGTGAGAGAGAGAGAGAGAGAGAGAGAGAGAGCTCGGGGATGGGAAGAAGAAGATGGTGGGGAAGAAGGGAGAGGGCGAGGGTGTGAGGGAGGGAAAAGGCCGCCGCAGTTGGTGGGGGTCACTCTCCCCCTTACTAGAAATGGCCTGAGAGCCTTTTTCTGGTGCCCCCCATGCAAACGGCAAGGCAAGGAGCCGTTACATGAGGCAGGCGCCCCCCCCCCCCCCCTCTTGCGGTGGCGAATGCCACATTGTCTATTCCATATGGGTGTCTCCATAATATTTATAGTATTCAGATTCATCAGTATATATTTGAGAGGGACAACTAGGCAGACATCAACTTTCCCTTTAAACAATGAGAAGAGAGGGGTGAGAGAGAGAGAGAGAGAAATAAACATATGATGATAAGTATGTGGTAGATTGATAAGAATTAATTTGATTAGGTTCATGTAAAAAAATTGATTAGGTCACACACATGTCAGTGACAAGCGACCGGCGGCAGTGAAGATAGCGATTAAAGAATTGTTTTGTAACATTTCTAGGGATTTTACTTTTTTGAAATATCAAATCTCTTAAAAAGTACCCTTACTCTAGCTTTTAAAGCCCAAGATCTAAGATATTATTATTACATTTTTTCTCTCTATCTCTCTCCTCTCTCTTAAAATCTATTTTTACACAATCTAAAATTTATTTTACATGTTTGATAATTAGAAGGAGAAAAAATAGATTTTTAGTTATTAAATAGTTGAAATCTGCACTTCAAAAATATTAAGTCACGTTATGTGATTTGACTTGACCCATGCGGTCAAGGGTGATTCTTGTGAATCTAACTCAAAATTTATAAGTAAATATTTCTCATTTTGGTATTGCTTGCGTGCAAGATAAGGAGGCGAGGTCACGCAAGGCATTTTCGAATAGACATCTGTGAAGTTTATCTTCAAATAGCTCCTTCGTCTGTTCAGAACGACTGATGGCACTGCTCCTCCTCTCCCTTCCAGACTTCTCAAGAAAAGTTGATCTCTCTCCCTATGGAAATTATACTTCTTTGATAAGCAACCTAGAATGGCCCTGGAACCCTAAACTCCTTCACCAAAGATAAAGCAATACGTCCAATTAACTCCTTTACAAAAGATAGTTGTCGGTGAATTAATTACGCCTGCATGTGTTTGGCTTCTGCTTTTGTGACGGGGAAGCGACGAGAAAGTGGCCACCTGCAGAGAAACATCGATCTCCCCGTCTGAGATCGATCGGTGAGAGGGAGATCGGCGTTTGGGACTGCGGAAGCGAGGCGATCAGGGGTGTGGAGGCGAGACCAGGTGGGTGATCAGTACTGTAGCGATGGACGCACTGTTGTACAAAGCGGCAGTGGCAGGTGACATAAATATTCCGCGTGATCGAACATACCTCCTCGCGAAGACGACAGAGAACAACACGGCCCTTCATATCAGCGCGAGGTTCGGCCACGTCCGTTTCGCCGAGATCATCATTTCCGCCTGCCCGGATCTGCTGGATGAAACGAACGACGAGAAAAATACTCCGCTGCATGTGGCAGCGAGGGGTGGGTTCCTCCCTCTCGTCAAGCTCCTTAGCTGCAGATATCTGTGGCGACAAGCTCCCGCCGACGACGTCGAGCAAGGGCCTTCTGTGTCGCCTCTGGGAAGGACTAACAACGGCGGCACACTGCTCTCCACGAAGCTCTGAAGAATCGTCATCAATCAGTGGCCGACCACTTGCTGAATGCGGATCCTCCGTTGTCGTCCGTCGACAACACTGATAGGGAGAGCCCTCTCTACCTGGCTGCCCTAGCCGGATTCCCAGGCATCGTGAGGAGCATCCTGAGGCAAGAGCCATTTAGTCTTCACGGACCAGAATGGAAGACCCCTTTGCACGCTGCATCTATCGGAGGGCACACAAGTATAATCTCTCTCTCTCTCTCTCTCTCTTGATTTTGTTTTGGGCGTTCTTAAATATAATTAAATCAGGAATTGTTAGGTAGTGATAAATGTGGATTATAGAAATCGCATGATACGCATGTCAATACATTTTCAAAAATAATTTTTTTTTAATGATTCTTTTTAAGATGGTTTATAAATAAAAATCTATAGAATTGAATGATTGTGACATTACAACAAAATAGGGCTACACCTACAACTGATTTCTGTTTGTAAAGGTCTAAAAATCAAAGGTTAATTTTGTTTACCTATGACGATTATATATAGGGAGAATTAATGATCAGTCCCTAGTAGGGATCTGACATCAATTTCAGGTCTCTGTCAGCTTTTCCAAAGTCATGCGGTCCTTACTTTATGCAGGACTTATTTTTAAGTCCCTGCCTTTTGTCCCCATTATCCTCCCCCGTTATCTCAAAGTGTGTAATTGTTATCTCAAAAGTGTGTAAGTACGTACTGACACACTTACATATAAATTCTGTAACTGTGTAACTTACCCAGTTACACATGTAACTGTGTAACTTACCCAATTACAAATGTAAGTATGTGAATCCTGTAACTGTGTAACTTACCCAGTTACACATGTAAGTATGTAATTACTTACCCAGTTACACATGTAAGTATGTAATTACATACTTACGCATTTACACATGTAATTATGTAACTAAATAGAAATTTTATAAGTTTGTAACTCTGTAATTATGGCTTATCTAGTTATATATTTACATAGTTTTAGAATGATTTATCTAGTTATTTTAATTCGTAATATACCAAAAGTATGTAACTGCGTAAATACATACTTACACAGTTACATGTGTAACTAGGTAAGTATGTAAATTCTGTAACTGTGTAACTTACCCAGTTACACATGTAAGTATGTAAATTCTGTAACTGTGTAACTTACCCAGTTACACAGTAAGTATGTAATTACATACTTACGCAGTTACACATGTAACTATGTAACTACATAGAAATTTTATAAGTTTGTAACTCTGTAATTAAGGCTTACCTAATTACATACTTACATAGTTTAAGAAAGATTTACCTAGTTATTTTAATTCGTAATGTACCAAAGTGTGTAACTGCGTAAGTACATACTTATACAGTTACATGTGTAACTACGTAAGTATATATGTAAATCGTGTAACTGTGTAAGTATGTAATTACATACTAACGTATTTACACATATAACTATGTAACTAAATAAAATTTTATAAGTTTGTAACTCTGTAATTATGACTTATCTAGTTATATACTTACATAATTTTAGAAGGATTTATCTAGTTATTTTATTCGTAATATACTAAAAGTATATAATTACGTAAGTACGTACTTATAAGAATACGCAACATCAAGAGGTGCCGCTTAGCACATAAGTGTACAAGTATGATGATGAGAGTTAGTTTACAAATACATATTGGATTGGACGCACTAAAATAATGGTTGAGAAAAAATCAACCCCCCCCCCCCCCAAAAAAAAAATGATTGTTAGTCACTATATCAACTCCATATATATAGGTATAGATGAGAAACATTATCGCAAGATTATTCTTATAATGGGAGCGAGTGACGTAGGTTGCAAGATTAGTAATCTCATTAGTTGTAAAAGAGATAGAAGAGATTTAGGACCTATAATCATATGATTGCTAATCTTGCAGTTTACATCAATTTTATTTTATAATATTAATCTTGACACATATATTGTTAAAATTAAAGGTTTAGTTTTAATGGGTTTGAGAATATTACTCGGCCGAGGGGGACAAGGCCAAATGAGTTTGGTATACCTGGGGAGCAATTAAAGGAGAGGGATAGAGATGGAGGAAGAAAGAGAAAAAGGACGGAAGTAAGAGGAACCGAGGAAAAGATTAGAAGAATTTCTCGTCACTGGTTACTGTGATGGTTCTGACATGATTCTGTATTTGGGGGAGGTTTACATTTTTAATTCAGATCCTGCAATTTCTCTTAAAATATAAATCACAGAATTTTTTTAAAAAGTGTGAACTTATATAGAATGGTTGCAATTTTATGAAAATTGGTTATAAATAAAACAAACACCAAATGATTGTGCTATTCAATCCCCCCCCCCTCCTCCTTTTTTTTTGTTATGCTGTAGTATGTTTTCTGACCCACCAAATAATTTTGCAGACATAGTAAACCTACTGTTGGAAAAATTCCCTCATCTCATTAAGGACATGGACTTGTACGGGAGTACTGCTTTGCACTATGCGGTGACTCGTAATGAAGAGATCACTCGTATTCTTCTATTCAAGGATCCTACGCTGGCATATATGACTGACTGCCAACAGCTCACACCTTTGGCCATTGCCACCCGTTGCGGGAAACGCGAAATGGTATCCATAATACTTGGTCAGTGTCCCGGCTGCATTGAACAACATAACTACTTGGGGTGGACTGCCTTTCATATTGCTGCCACCAGACATTCCATGTTGGAGCGCCTCCTGAAGAGACCCGAGAGCAAAGGCCTAATAAACCAAGCTGATGAAGAAGGCAACACACCCTTGCACCTGGCAATCCGAGATGGATACTACACGAACGCAGAGATACTCATGGGCATCGACCTAATGCTAAAAATAATGCTGGGGATACTGCCAGAGGTCTTTGTGAGAAAGCGAAAGACGTTTCATTCGGAAAGGTCTCTCTCTCTCTCTCTCTCACCCCTTTTTAAGGCACTTCTAAGATTTCTGTTGTTCCATTTCAATTAATATGAGAATAGATTTGTCCTTATACAATGTTGCTTGTGTCTTCTCAATGCTTAAGTTTTGAAGGTGACTTTATATTTACACAATCTCATATCCCACTCTATTTATATCTCTATAAATATATGTCCATATATATGTATATTTTACAAAATAATAGTCCACATACAAGTTTTTTTTGTTAGTTTAAATAGTGAAATTAATATAGAGGCAACTCTGTACGACAATTTTCTCCATCCCATTTTCCATATACAAATATAAATGGGTAATGTATATGCATTTTTTGTTTTAAAGAAAAGTAGCTTATTTCATCATCCTTAAAAAATTTCATGTAAATTTATTCTCAACAAGAATTGAACTTGACCTCTTCTTGATATACAAGAGACTCACCACTGTGCCAGTCAGGTTGGTAATCTTTCATCGAGACTAAAGTTAACTTAAGAGAATGTAAGATTACAATATTATTTATATGGGTGACAAAAAATAAGTTAAGCCCGCAAATATGACACTCCAACATTCGATACGAATATGTATTCTATGAAAGTGGACCATATATACTACCGCCTGTATTCTACGTAAATATGTCCCCTGTTTTAACCTTTGTTTGTCTTATTTGATGGTGTTGGTGCCACAAACGGCAGCGAGGCATCTGGGAAACCCTCTGCAGTCGTAAAGCTGCTCGTGGCAAGGATGATAGAGCGTACGCCGAGGAACCGTTGGTTGATCAATTTACGACCGAGGCTGGTGATCTAAAGGCCTTTGCCAACACCCTGTCCGTAGTTGCCACACTCCTCGCCACCGTGAGTTGTGCTGCAGCATTCACGGTGCCCGGTGGGTACAAAAGCGATGGACCCCAGGAGGGCTTGCCGTGCTAGCTAGGAAGGCCGCGTTCAAAGCCTTCATGGTGTCCGACACACTCACGATGTGTTCTTCTCTCAGTGCCTCAGTTGCAGTAAACTGGGCAATGTGGGGCGACCGTGCCTTATTGATGGACGTCTTCGACTGGTGCTGCTCACTGGTTTACATTTCACTCTTGGGGGTCAGTATTTCCTTCCCAACCGGCACATTTGTCGTTTTGTCGAGGGTGGACCTTAGCCTGGCCATCGCGGTGTGTATCATAGCCTGCATGGCTCCTCTTGCCCCCTTCTATTTCTTCAATTTAGCGACGGGAAGAAGGCTGCCCTTTAAGTTCCCAACGAAGAGAGTTTTTGGGCCTATAAATCTTCTCAGCACCAGGGAGAAGCAGGACTTGTTCAAGCTTCACAGAGCCAAATTTGATCTGTTGTATTGGGAGCTTGTTTGTTAATTTTTTGTCAGTCTGTCAATCCGTTTTTTTCCCCACTTTCGGCATTTTGGGGAGCTTTG